>WAAB01000293.1:167668-203891 GCA_013389865.1 Piaya cayana
AAAAAAAAAAAAAAAAAGGCTTTTAGGAAAATGAGATAAATTATTTTGTGATGTTAAATACCATTTGGAAAGGCTGATCCAAAACTATCTTGAAATTTTAGCTCAGAAAAACTTGGTCAATGCTCCCCCTGTTCTCTTGGGTGGATATTTGGACATCCTAGTGAGCACTCAGAAATGAAACATTTTCACCATTTTCAGTCCACCACCTCTGGAAGTGGATGCCTGTCCTGGTCACATTGTAGCCTTATGCACCCAGATTCCCGCTTCTCCTCATCACTGTATTTCTGTCAGAGATGGGTACACCATGAAAAATTAACTGAGGAATCTTACCTAGAGAGAAAAAGGTTAGTAAGCACAGATTTCACTTTAAACTATGTATGAAAAATGAACCCATGCTACTGTAGCTGCTGCAATAACAGTAAAATGGTGAGTAATTCCTCCTAGCTTATCAGTAGCTTCTTCAGTTCGTTGAATTCAGGAAGAATTGATGCAGTTTGTTACATACTTATAAGTGTACTTTTGTATAAAATAAGTATGTTGAAGAGACATTTTTAACTAGAGTAGCTAACTGAAGATGAGAGATCTTGGACCCAGGGATAATCTGCTTGATGGATGTATTATAGAGAGAATAGATGAGAGTGAGACATGCTCTTTAGGAAGCATTATCAGTACATGTTAAGACCAGCAGTAATGGGATAGGGGGACAAGCTTTAATACAGTGTTGTGTCACCTGTGTTAGTAATGCCTGTATGGAGAATAAGCTTGTCTGAAATACTTTTATTTTATTTAAAGAGAGCTGGTATATCTGACTCACAAGCATCGCAAACTGATTTCTGTCATTATTTGAAACTATTCTTTTTGCTTTCTACAGGTATTAAATTGAAAACATAAGCCTAATCTTGGAAGTATCCATATTACAATGTATCCCTAATAATGTGTCTGATATATTTCAGCAAAACTGTATTTACATTAGGGTAACTGTGGCATTTTTAACAGCAGCACCATCTGTTTCCTCCCTAATTTGACCTAAAATCAAAAACTTACCTAAGCCCTGGTTCCTGAGAAAGAGGCTTTCTGTGACAGAAAAAGGGTTAATAGCACAGCTGCTAGCAGGGTTTCATTGCTGCCAGTCTTTCATTGAGGCATCCTCCCCCAGGACTTCTCTGGAAAGGGAAGGTGCAGCTGCAAAGGGCCCTATGCAGGCACAGATGTCTTCTGCTTGTGAAGTGAAGCTGAAAGTCAGTGTGCAAGCCGTGAGAGATCCCGTGTCAGTCAATGCAAGCAGGAGGCACAACTGCAAATGGGTTTGATGCTTCTTTCCCCTCCATTGTTAAAAGGTAAGATGGGAGGAGAACTTTCAAAAGCTCTGATCCTTTCTTCATCTTCCAGTTAAGTGAAGAGGAGTATTATCCATCAGGAAGCAGGCTGAACCCATGTGGTCTTCCCAGGAGGAGCAATGCTTGTAGATGCTAACCAGGGAACCCCTGGGGCAGATCAGTTTGACTATAACAGTACACATGGTAACCATTCTTTGGTCTGTGTGATGATGGACAGGAAAAAAACCTGTTCTTTCCTGTGCTTCCTCCACTGCTCCATCATAAGCAAATAGCTTGTTACAGCATAGAAGTGGCACTGAACCTGCACAGAGGTATACGAGTAAAATTCAAAAGAATAGAGGTTTTTAACTGGATTTTTCCTTTTCATTTCCCATGCCTATATGAATACAATTTTGTTTTCCCTATTATACATGCATGAAGGAGTCAGTCAAATGGGAGTCAACCAAAACCCCACAGTGCTGTCTTTCTGTTTTCTTAAGGTCTGTATAGAAGACTTACACATCACTTTTACTAATTTTGCTAAATTGTTTAGATTTTAATATTACCAAAACTTCTCTAAGGTGAAACCTTCCTTCCAGAGGAGTATTCACCTTATTCTTCTGAGGTGTTCATAGCAGAAAGACAAACTCCCATTGATTCTGGTGTACACTGCCATAGCACTGATCTAGTGTGTAAGAAAAAAAAGAACATTTATTTTTCAGCAGATGAAAAACTCTGATAAATTTATACAATGATGTCAAATCCTTTGGCATTCATTGTTTAGTGAGTTGTCACAGACAAGGTAGATTTTCTAGGCTTAAGGGTGCTATTTTGAAACACAGTTGCTGTTAAAGGAGATTTACAGTACTCTAAAAAAATGAGAGTGAGAAAATAGATCAAAGTGAAATAAGACAAAGAACCTGGTTGTATCTGAACAGCAAAAGCAGTCTTTTCTTCCCCTTCTGCATAAAATCTGTAGCCACAGTTGTGCCAGTGAATGCTGGGGGTTTTGTACAATAGTATATCTCTCCAGTATAGTACTTTGGCCATAGGAAATGCTCCAGGCTAACAGAATTGGTGATGTTGAGAGCTCAGACTCTGCACAGCAACTGGTGTTGTATGTATCCTTGCCACAGAAATGCACTGAGTGCTGTGCCTGGTGACTTGCATCTGAGACAGCCGAGCTGCAGCCTGGTTTGGAGACAGGCTGCCCTGGGCATAGAGTAGGGTGTAAGTGCTCTGGCCAGCTTGTCGTATGTTGAAGGAGGGAAACCAGAAGCCTGTATATGCAATAGGATGCACATTGGTTGGAATAACACATGCAAGTTTGCATCCTGTGTAAGCAAACTAATAGCTGAGTTGTAGACCTGACTTTATTTCATATGGGAAGGGCTCAGGAAAAGTGGGATATGCAATCTAAATCACCAGATAATTTCCCTAAGGCTACAAGAGATCAGCAGGAAAGAAAAACAAGGATGAAGTGGAGAGTAAGAGAAAAATAATGACCAAGTATCTGAATGTGCTGAAGTCCTAGCTCATATTAGGGTTTTGGCACCTAAAAGCCATGGCAATATTACTCAATTCTTCTTTAAAAATCCTCAATGTCTCACGAAACTTTTTGTTTCTATTATCAGACCTTTTGGTCAAGATGAGAAGGTTGTGGCCACATGATTTCATAAGAGGGTTCTCCAGTTTGCCATGTCTTAATTCATAGCACAGAGCTTCAGCATAGTGACATATACTGAAAGAGGAGGTCTCATGACTATTCTACTTGGGAGTGAGATTCCTTCTGTGAAAGCAAAGTACAGTTTTTTTCCAACTTCGTAGGACAGAATTTTAAACTAAGCAGGGGACAGCAGTTCCCTCATATTTACTGACAGCTCATGCGTATGTGTTAGGCATAACCGTATAAAAGTTACCATGCAAAGTGAGGTGCTTTGCAGCTGTGCTAGGTCACTTAAGCTTGTCACCCCAGAAACCCAAAATCAAGATACCCCAGAGAGAGCTGCATATTGTTCTTGAGAAAAAATTAGTATGATATTGTCAGTATTTTTGTTGTCTAAATCACTCCTAGCAATTTATTTCCACAAGCCTACCTCTAGGGTGAAAACACATCTATTAAAGAAAGCATGAACATTTTACAGCATTTGGGGAGAAAAGTTCATGGGCTTTCCTTGAAAATTAAATGCAGACAAGTAGATGCATTTTCTCATCTGTTCCTAATGTCATTGTTTTAGTACTGAGTGCCTTGTACTATTGAGTGATTTGAGATTTACAGTCATTTGACAGAGCAGGGAAGCCCTGTTGTGCAATGTGGGTTTGAGGTACACTACAGCTCCTTTAAGGTCACGCAGAAAGTTCATGACAAAGCAGGCAGCTGGATCCCAGTCTTTCAGATCCTACACAACCCCTTACATCTGGACCGTCTTTTCCTTCTGTGGAAATCTGGTCTTACATATTTTAGACTTAGGGGAGGCAAAGTTTGTCCTCCATTACTGTTACTAATTAGTGTTGTCATTTAATAATGCTGGCAGAAACTTTCAAGCTTACAGGCCTAAGGGACTCAGATGTCTTGTTTCTATTCCTTTTAATGGGAAATAAGCTATTTTAGCCAGTATATTGTGGGTGTATCTGTGTCATGGTGTACATGTCAGTTGATCCCAGAGTCTTTTGACATGCGTAGTTCAGTGCTATTGTTTAAAAGAAAATTTATAGATTACACTATACTTACGCAATTTAACTGACACTTAGCATGCTATCCATTTGCCTTTAATCAGATTTCTACAGTGTAGCTTGAAAAGTGAATTAATATTTTACTTAAAGACAATAAAAAAGTCTTTGTGGATGGGAACCCAAAAGAAGTGCTAAGAGCAGAGATGAAAGAGTAAGGAACTCTTCAGATGCATCAAGATTTTGCTTTAGAAAATTATCGATAGTCATTGATTCTTAATTCCACTCTAGTCCTTTGGCTTGAAAATTCCTTTTATTCAGTAAAGCAGATGTGAAACATCTCCTCTGAGATGCTGCAACGTGCCTACTCTTCTAGTTTACTTTGGACAAACTGAACTTGTAATCAGTGCAGTCAGCTTTCTCTAGATTCTGAAATGGGATACGGGGCAAAAAATCCTAAGCTAAGTCCATCTGGTCTGCCCCAGGACTGGCAGCTGTATTGTTGCATCACCCTCCAGTGCTACCCTCATATTAATTTACCATGGTAAGAGTTGGCTTATTAATTTGGAGGCAGGGCAGTCTTCACAGCCTTGGTGTTGCTGTGCATTATGGATGGACCAGTATGCTCAGTGATACTTGATTTCTACACAAAGTTCCTTCCTATCAGATCTGTATCTTCCAAACTTTTTGCTTAACCTGTTGTAAAAGAGAAGAAACAAAGTTTACTGCAGTTGGACAAGACAAGGGCGAAGGGTAGGCATATTGACTCAAGACAACAATTTTGACATTCAGAACAGTAAATCATTGAGGGACGGGTGTACAAGGTGCTGAGGGACATGGATTAGTGTTTGATAGGAATGGTTGGACTCGATGATCTGGTGGATCTCTTCTAACCTGGTTGTTCTATGATTCTATGATTTGTTAGACCTATCCTGCAACTGCTATCTGAAAGGGACATTTGTTCCCTTACCACTGTGACTTGTAGTCACAATTAACCTTCATTACAGTAGTGCTGCAGTAGTCAGTAGAGAATCACCATGCACACTGATCTCAGAGAGCTCATAGGCTGAGTAGGCGATGGGTAGGAGGGAGTTAAAACATGTGGATGCAGCAAATGGAGTTGAGCAGCGACATGGTTACAGTAGTTGATGCTGTTAGAGCATGCCAGCTGGGTTTCTGGAGGTTCAGTAGTGTCAGATGTATTCTTAGGCAATACACAAATCTTTGAATGGAGTTAACTTTCCTTAGTTTTCTTATTACCTTGTTCCAATATCTCACTCTTGCATGACTCAGAAAAAGGCTGAGTGAGGCATTATGAAAATCAGAGTTGATCTGGTAGGTAAGCCTGGATAAATTCTTCACCTAACATTGCATTTAATCATTTCTCTATATCACAAACAAGTGAACTGTAAACATTATAGATTTTTTTTTTCAAAGAAACAGTAGGGAAAATATGGCAGGTGAAGAAGGCCACAAAATCAGGGTGATAATGGGAAGGAAGGAAGGGAGGGAGGGAATGAATGAATGAATATGTTACTGGTAAAGTCCTAGTTAAGGCACATAAATACATGCTAAGGTGCTATGTAAATCACATAACTCTCAAAAAATAGGGTACATGGAGTGAAATGCCTAGTCTTATTTGAGGATATTAGCCAAATAAGTGTTTCAGATACCTGTTGGAAAGAAATCCATCAACCTATAGTATCAAGCTACAAAGTATTTATGAAATGCAGAGTGTCCCACCATTGCAGTAAGGCTCTTCTACATTAGGAGTGAAGAGTTTACACTGTCAGAAGGAACCCATAATCCCAGACATAAGCAGGAAGAATGAAGTCCTGCAGTTGTACTGCCTGCTTTGTTGTCTGAATGAGGACAGGGATTGTGAAAAGCTGAAGGAAGTCAGAGAGGCTGCAAAGGCAAAAAACACATGATAAGGTGTGATATAAGGAGCAGATGTTTAGACCCCATAAATATATGTCTCAAAGTATAGCTATAGAAAAGCTGTTAGAAATGAGCATATTGTTTGGAAATTTATCATCATTCAAAAATAAAAAATAAAAGGATCAACTATGGAAATGCTTGATTTCAAAATATAAGATTTCTCAAAGCTTAGGAATCAACTTTAAAAGAGTAAATATGGTAGGGGAAAGAAACTGAAAGTGCTGTAATTAAAAACTATTTTTTTTTAAATAATCCTACAAGTTGGCATGCTAAAATAGCTGATCAGAGAGTTTTATTACAAATAAATAAGCTATCAGAAAGTAGAACTCATGTCCAAACAAGGAAAACAGCAAAAGCACAAGGAGCAATCTCTCAAATGCTGCCATAGTGAGATGTGTTTACCATCCAGCTCTGGAAGTCTTTGGTCATGAGTTGCTGAGTTTGGGAGTATATACTGAGGAAATCTTCCCTCCATGATCTTCTCTTTTATACTCTTTCTGTGGCACTGGATGCTTTCAGATGTGTGATGAAGTGCTAAGTGAGACATTACTCTGCCCTGGCATGGACATTTTCACTTATGTTCTTATGGGAAAACTCATCCTTTTTTTAAGTCCCACTGCCGCAGTGTGCTAGGAGTTTTCTAAGCAAGAGGGTGTTGCTCATCGAATTTTGGATATTTTTAAGTCATCTGGCCCCTGAGTTGAATTTTGTGTTTATTTGCTAGTTTCTGGTTTCTGTTTCAGTTGCTTGAGTTTATTTGCTCAAGCTGTGTCCTTGTGCTGTTCCTACACAAACAGTTGATCCAACAAGGTGCAACTGTAGGGGCTTTTTGTCACTCTGCAACCTGAAAGGGAAGTGGTTACATGGTGCAGCTCAGAGATTAAGTTAATTAGCAGAAATGTCATTAGAGAACCAAGAGAATTCTTAAGAAAAATGCACTATCTTCCCCCAGATCACAACAGCTCCCCTTGTTCCGAGGCCAGTGACAAAGCGCAGCTGCGGCTCATTTCCAGCAACATGGAAGATGGTGCTGTGCTGCTCCCTGACAGGCTGGGCAATGTCTCTGCTGCATTGTAGAGATCTACAAAAGATATTGTCATTTTTCTTTTGAATTGATTGTGTTTTCTTTTTCTTTTCTTTTTTTCCACCCATGGCTTGAAATCATTTAGCTATCAGGGTTTCTCAGGATCAGAAAATATTTTCATTAAGAAATAAAGGAGAATGCTTTTTCTTTTGAATGCTAGTATGAGTCGCTGACAAATAGCAAATAAATGAACCCTCATTAATCATAACTGTCCTTGTGGAAAGCAAATACTGAGCAAATCTATGCTAGGGAGTGTCTTATTGTCAGGTCTGCTTTCAGGCAAAGCTGATGTGGAAGCCTTCCTTTCCATACTGTGCTGGAGCAGTCGTTCTGTCCTACAGATGCTGATTTCATTGGGGGCTAGTTAAAAAACGAGACTCATTTGGAAGGCAGTTAGTCCACTTCTGCCATCCCTGCAGTTTCTCACATATGTGTAGCTGGATTAAAGGTGACAACCATAGAGAACAAGTTCAAGACTACAGAAAATATTACAGTCCAGTGATGTCCTCCCTCACTCCCTATACCAGGTTGTAAACCCCACATTTTTCAAAATGGTTGCATCAATAAAATTTATACTTTTTCATACTAGCTTTAGAACAGGATAAATCCTGGAGCTTGTATTTTTTGTATCTGGACTCTTGCATTTCAACTTTTCTTTCTTGCCATTGATTTCATAAAAATCCTGTTCCAGGAGCATACAGTTACTGAAATATGGTAGCTGTTAGAGGACTTCATTGTATGCTCAGCTAGTGAAGCAAAGGCAGTATGTAATTAGGAAATCTACTAAAGAAAAATAATCTCTGTTATTTGTCCTTTATAATCAATTGTCTTCGGAGCAAATTTTAGTCCCCGTGTAGAGATTTTTAGAAGGGTTAGTAAGGGAATATTTATTACCCAGTAGACTTAAGTATTTAAGTGCAATGAAATGAAACACAAGTCAAGGTATCAATCTAAAGCTAATGGTTTTCTTTCTATATCTTACAGCATTATTTGACATAATATGTGGCCGTTTGGTTTCTCTAACAATAGGAAATAAGGTTATCTGTGTGAATGAAAATGACACGGTGTCTGGCTCCTTAGTCTAACAACTTGAGCAAATAAAAGAGGAATCAAATGGATATGTGATAGGGAGTAATCCCATTCACCAATATTTTACAGTCAAACAATGGCTAAAGGCATAGTATAAAGCCAAAAAAAAAAAAGCCCTCAATGGGATACTATATAAAATTTCAGAAGACAAAAGTGCTACAGAAGGTGGGAAAGTGTTCCTACTATGAGCACTGTAGCAGAGCAGTTACATGATCTCAGTGCTGCAGTGATGTTGCTGGGATGGGTGACCTGATGAATGCCTTGAGAAGCATCTTGCCACTGGCTGTAGCCCAAGAGAGGGCCACAGTCTTGCTTTGATGTGAGCCATGTGTTCCCACTGAGTCTGGCTTTGAAACCATGAGTTCTGTTTTTTCAAACATATGTATATATATGTTTGTGCTTATTTGTATGGATATGTCTGAAGTTTCCTAGATGTCATGGTACAGTTCAGTCCCAGGGTTTCAATATTCTGTATTTTTTTCTGTAAAAGCCAGAAGAGCTGTTCGTTTCCAGACTATTACAATACAGGTTAGTATTTCAGAGTTTGGTTTTCAAAGGTGTAGCAAAATCGGAGTGAAGTGATTGGCCCCTTGGAAGATTAAGGGAAGAGTGTTCAATTACAGCCTTGCTATCTGAAGGTACTTCAGAAAACAGAAACCCTCCTCAAAACCGCCATGCTTTTGCAAGTCAGAAGTCTTGTTTGATTGATTGTGTTGTTTTAAAAAAAGATGCACTTTGGGTTGTTGCAAGAAATGCTGTTACAAGAAATTAAAAATAATTTGGATTTAAGCCAGTGCACTTGGCAAGCTTTTCTTTGTAACTGTGAGACCCAAAACCTGTTTCTAAAGTGAAAACTGAATTTTCTGTAAACTGAGTTGACATGAAATGGCCCATACTGTATGTCTGCTGGTGAAACTGGGAGATACAGTTAAACTGAGGGACATGTGTGAAATTATTTTTCGTGTTTAGCACTAAGGAAGCCTCAGAAGGATGGTTTTTGTTAGTGAGCAGAGGGAGAATGACACAAGCAGGCAGAGGAGGTTTTGGCATTGGTAACTAGGCAGGGCTTTTAAAAGTCCTCCTGGTAGGTTTATTCTGGTAGCTGAAGACAGAGATACCCCATCCCTGGAGGTGTTCAAGGCCAGGTTGAATGGGGCCTTGGGTAACCTCATATAGTGAGATGTCCCTGCCCATGGCAGGAGGGTTGGAACGAGGGGATCTTTAAGTCTCTTCCAATCCTAACCATTCTATTATTCTATGATTCTATGTATGTATTCAAGTATAATCCTTTTCAGTAGTTTCCAGCACTTACCTTCTGGAGAGGAAAAGATAAGCAGTTCCTTTAGAAATGTTTTTAACATAAATCCCAGAGTGCCACACTTCGTAATGTTTCTCTTTAAGTGCTTGGTAGCTGGCCTCCTGTTACTCCAGCTTTTTCAGTTCCTGCTGAAATAACAGTCTGGTGAAGGAGTGCTTCTTTCAACGTTTGGTTTTTGACTTGTAAGAAACTGTAAAGAGTGGAAGAGGAAGAGGTGAACCATCTTTTTTTCCCCCAAGCTGTTGTACATTAATTGGATTTTACTTTGGTGTCTAATTTAGGTACTGAGCTTTAATTTTGAGGCATTCCATGTATTTTTTAAAGTGTTAGCTTGATTGGATTACTCGGCAACATTGCTAGGTATGAAATCTGCAGTATCCGTAAGACTGAATTCAGCCCTCTTTATGCTGGCAGAAGTCCTCTTACGTGGAGCTGAACCGGCTCACCAAACCCAGTACAGCTGCAGGAGAGCAAAGGATTCACCTCCAGCACTCAAATCAAGGTGCTCAGAGCATAAGTCTGGTTGTCTCCAGCTATCTATAGTTAGGGAGAAGAGGAGCTCAGTGGGTCTGAGCACAGCCTTAGGTAACGTGCCATTATCCACTGTCTGCAGAAAGAGCCCAAGGCTCAGGTGGGTGCCTTGGTTTGGCAGCATGGACCTACTCTGCAAATAAGGATTTGTGCAGTTGTCTTCCAGTACTGCATCACCAAATGCAGCTCTCAAATGCTTAACAGCAGCGTGCTTGACTTCACCAGAAATAAAAGGAATGAAAGACAAAGCAGGTTTTGGTGTCCTGCTCCATGTTCACTGTAATAGTCCAAGAGATCTCTCGATTTCCTTATCCAGTAAGGGAGCAAGGTCAGTTGTCTGCATAGCTTCTTCCATCCTCTTCTGTTTGGATGGAAGCTGCAGCTTTTCCAAAATACTGATAAGAAAGAGCTGCATTTGGCACAAAGCTTTGAAGATTCTTTGCAAACACCATCTTCAATTTCTGCTGAAATAACTGGATGTTGAATTTATCTCAGTGGATTATCTACCATCTGATGGGCTACAGTGTCTTACTTAAGTGCACAGCAGCAAACAATGTGTGTTCCACAGAAACTTAGCCAGGTAGTGGGAGACAGCAAAGGAAATAATTATGCTTTGGTGTTTGCTTGGGTTTTTTTTAATTTTAAGCTCCCTTTAGCTTCTGAAAATAAGTTTGAAGCTAGTTACACAAAAGGCATGCTCCTTTCAGAGAGACATCTCTTAAAATTCAACATTTGAGTACAGTTATTGTTTTGGTGAAACAGAGATGAGATACAGTGCTTTTTTTTTCTCTTGATTGACCTTCTGTAAAATAAGCAAACAGTGAACCACTCTTTTTTCTAAGTCCTCAAAATCTCATTTAGTTCAGACTTGATTCTGTTGATAGTTTCATATAGATAGATTTAATAATTCATCTGCCTTCAAGATAAAAAGGTTTCAAATTTCAAACAACTAAGTCAAAACATGCTGAATTACTCTAAGCAGGAGAATAGTGCTGTTAAATGGCCTTTATAGGCGCAGTTACAAATAGAAAACATGTCAAGAAGCTTTATCACACTGTTGGGAAACTTAGAACTGATTCAAAGACGTGACAATGTGGTGATGTACATGTTATGTATAAAGGGAAAAAATACTGAAATGCATCTTCAAATATATATTAGTGGTCTCTGGTAAGATTGATGACTTTATTGTCTGGTCATTTTTGTAGACCTTCATTTGTATCAGGACTGTCATCCAAGCTTTATGGTGTGTGATCAACTTAGGAAATTAATCTGCCCCTCCAGAAGTAGCTAGTAGGATATTTGTATAGGTCAAAGCATGGATTGGCAATGGAAATGAAGAAAATACTATTTTCTTTTTGTTAGTTACTTTTCAAAAATTACGTTGCACATGCACCAAGTAAGAAACACACCCACACTATGTTGTTGCTGATTACAGCTGTTCTCAAAACTCCTTGTCACAGTTGATACAGCACTTTAAATACTTCGAGAGTACAGCCAGGTCCTTTGTCCCCTCGGGTGGCTGACTTCAATTCAGCGACACAGAATCTGAAACTAAACTGCTGTATTTAATTGATTTTTTGGGTCAGTGCTGTTTTGTTTGAGTATTTTACTAGCAGTTGCTGTGTTGTTGGGAAGCGAGCAGAAGCTTTTGGCACTGACCATCTGAGAGTTTGCTGACATGGATAATAAAGTAGCTCATAGCCTGCTGAAATGCTAGTAGACTAGTCAGCAAATCACTTTTGACTGCTTCAAACTAGAGCCAAGTGTTTCATATTTACATCATATTCATCTGTGGAGAATTAATCTGGTGCTCCAGAAGGATGGAAACTGCTTAAGAATCTGTTACAGTGGGTCCCAAACTGCCAATGCTGTGGATGTCACGCTTCCAGGAATAAAAGCATATGTGCCCATTTTTAATTCAGTCTCTAAATATGTCTTCTGCTGTGAGAATAATTTTCTAGTCTGCATAAACTTTTCTATTGCTGTTTCTGTTGAGCAACCCAAGGACAGACTGTGTTCTATGTTTTTCTCAAGTGAATCATGTTGCTATAACTTTATTTTATTAGCCGTGAGATACATAGTTCAGATCAGATGTATTCTTAGGATTTAACACGTGCTGTGCATTGAACTGGCAGTATAAAGCACATGGAAGAAGTGTTTTTACTCCAACTAGAAAACCTTGGCCTGTTGCTCATGTTGAAATCTAATGTGATGAAAAAAATACTGTGCTAAGGGAGATGGCAGAAAGGTGGTCAAAGGTCAAAGGACATCTGACAGGATGAAAGAATGGCAATTGGTTTGACAGCAGAAGAATCCCAGAAATTATATCTTTTTCTAATTCTGGAGGAAACTTACAAATTACTACATTTTGCAAGTTCTTATTCATAGCTGTTCTGACTACATAAGGACCAGCCACCGACCTCAAGCATGCTGTTCTGGTCTTGCACCAGCTCCACAATAAAAGATGGGTCCAAGGCACTGAATCACTGAGTCAGAGAAACACTCTTCATTGTGTACTACCATTCCCATTGTAGCTGAAAATTGTAAACTAGATTTTGACTTGCATAGAAATGGGGCTAACTCAAGTCAAAGCTGTTAAATAGGAGGAAATGGGAACTTCTTGCCAAGCTTTTGTGCAATAAAAACTGATCAGCCCTGCAGGGCTTGCCTGTTAATTTTACTGAAAAACCATTGTCATGAGCACATATACACATATTTACTCATGCAAAACAAGAACAAACTTGACTGTAGATACGTACAGAGATGCACAGTTGTTAACTTCACGGAAAAACAAAGGAACTACTTTATCTGGTCTGTTCTGGCTTTATATTGATTGAAAGATAACAGAGAAATAATGTAGAATAAGTAGAAACCAGGGCTTTCCTAATCCGAAATTGGCCCTATAATGGAGTCTTGCTGTATTCTGGTGTTTAGATGAATGGTTTCTGTTCATATGTTCTCTGGGATATTAGTTGCTTTTCCTTTTGTAAAAAGATCCAGCCTTTCAGGGATTTTTGAAAACTTTCAGACATACATTAAACAGTCTCTTAAGAATTTTTTACAGAAATTTGAGCAAATGAAAGGAGCAGGTAGTTTTTGATAGGCTCATCAGTTACTCCCGAGGCTGTTAATGGCATATCTTCATCATCATAGATTTATGTTACCAAACCAGCATGCCTGTGATAGATCTGGAACATAAGATACCAGGCTTAAAGACTGACAGATGTGTCAGGTAAGTGAGGAAGTACTTTACTTTTTCATATTGATAGGAACTAGGCATCTGAAGGAAATGACAATATTTTCCATTATATTTTAGTGTTGCCTTGCATCCAGTGTCATGCCTTGAGCTCACTCTAAGAGCTTGGTTCAGGAAGGGCACAGTACAGCTGAGGGCAATAAGGCAGGCTCCAAATGAAATAACACTGATGCTGGGTTTGGTTTATGTACTTACTTCCTATCTCTCTGAATTTACAACCTATTGTAGGAAGTAGAGGTAGTACGCAATATGCTGCAATATGCAGAGTGGCCATGGAACAACAGGTCTGAGGGGTAGGACTGAAAATTGCCATTGTCTGACAAATCCACACAACTAATTTACTGAGAACTGGTGTCATGTACTGAGAGCTGCATTTGCCTCACCCTACCCCACACAATTTGCTAACAGGAGACTGCAAAGTCTCTGAGTGCTGAGCTTGCTTTAAAAAAAAAAATTATCCGCACAGTGAAGCAGGAATTGTCAACAGAAGTTCAGGAAAATCCGAAAATCCATCAAGAGTTGTTACCTGGAAGTGTTTTGTTATCTGTTAAGCAGCTGGTCATCTCAAAGTATGACTAGCAGGAGCTAAATCAGAGCTGCAGCGTGCGATGTAAACTGGAGTGCTGGGGCTTACCACCACAGCATGTCTCTTAGCCCGTCAGTGACGTCTGATAAGCGCGGTCACACGTCTGTCAGCTAATACTATTAGAAGACTCCAGAGTGGTTAAACAGCAGGCTGGCAGATACATTAAATACTCATATGGTGCACTTGCTTACTTCTCCTTCCTCTCCTAACCACTTTTGCTTTCCAGCACCTATGCTTTAAGTTCATTAAAAATGAGTCAAATGCTAAGACATGAATTTCTGTGGCTGTTGTATTTATTCAGAATAGTCCTCATCCTTTCCCTGTGTATGCAGAGATTATAGGTTTAAACTCCCACACCGTTCCTGGGATAATGACATAAACTCAAAGCATAGATGTGGACTATCTAATTTTAGTTAGGTGGCAGTAAATTTTCCTGCATAAATGCAGCGTGTCATCTTTCTTTGAGGAGAAAACAAAACAACTAAATGTACTATTCACATTAACCTCTTCACTAATGCAGAACATCACCTGCTATTTAAAGAAGTTTTCTTTAGCTTCAGATTCTCTTCGCAAGTATGAATCCAGGAAAAAGATATGTCCAAGGAAAAGAGTTGAAAAAAAAAATTTATTGTATTTCTCCCTGTCCCATTCAATCCCAATCTCATATTCTGAAATAATACTTGGCAACAGTAGGCATTGACTTTGCTACCACTTTAACATATATTTTTATTCCAGTCAAATTTTCTTCACCTGAGAAAGGGCAACAACTGAGGACAGGGATGCAACACCAGCTCTCATCAAACCCTTCTGTAATTGTCTTTCCAATTAAAAACAAAGTGGCTGTCTAAAGCAAGGCAAACACATTTGTATTCATCACAGTAAATTTTGTCCCAGGTATAAGCATGCAGAACTATCAAGAATTATGCTGAGAAATACATGTGCCTGTGTTACCTGGGCTCTTTTTCTGTACGTTATTATGTTGTATTGCTTCAGAGTAATTTTACAAATGTGGGAATTAAAACAGCTGGATTACTAAAAGTGATAGCCTGCCGTCTGCATTCATACCTTACACCATTGACATCAGTGACGTGCTCACAGAATAGGATAAGGAAGAAGTAAATCTGGTCCTTTATGTATATCAGAACAAAAAAAAGATGTTTAAAAGAGTTTGTGTCATTGTCTTTAAAAGGGGATCCTTTCTTAGGCCATCTGAAGGATTATGATGTATTTTAGAGAGATTTTGGGGTACAGTGAATATCTGACAGATAAGGTGATTTCCTTTCTGAACTAAGCTGAGCAGAGGACTCAGAAGACATGAACACTGTAAGTGGCTGTAATCTGCTTTGATGGGTTTAGAAAGTCAACAGACGAAAATAATACAAGAGGTCATTAAACAGCAGTGTGCAAGGTTTGGTGTCATCAAGATGTCTGATGCCATGTGCTGGTTGTCCTGAAGTATTCACTGAACCTAGGTCATGAAACCCAAGGTAGGGTATTGACAACAGAGTAAAGCTTCTAAGATCTGTATGGAGAGGCTTAGACACACACTGAGATTATGTTTGTCAGTTGAAAGAGCAATGTCAAAGTCCATACAGGCATAATTAAACATTTTGAAGCAATATAATAAATTTGCTGACTCTCAAAATATAATACCAAATACTGTGTTTGGTTCTTAATCCTATACAGTAGTTTTAAGACAGTTCCAGAATACTTTGAAACTCTGTACTTGAAACTGAGCTGCAAGCTTTCTTAGAGGATAAAATTTCTGCAGATTTTTATCCTATCCATGCTTTCAAATGTGTAACATAAACCCAAATACAATATCACAAAGAACATCAGATTTGGGTGATGATTGTCAAATGAATGATTAAATTCTGTCCTGTGGACAACTGTTTGGTTGAACTTGTCAACTATGATGTGAGATACCTAGAATGATGTCTTTAATGTAAATTTTTTTACACCGGCTCGGTGTGGGAAAAACATGGCCCTCACTTCTTCACTATTTTCGGTCACAGAACAAACAGCAAGCACTAGACAAGTAATGTTCAGAAGGAGACCTCCCATGAAAAAACACTCAGCTATGGCATAGAGCAAATGATTGTCCATTTGAGGGGCTTGGGAAAGTTGCCAGCCCATCAGAAATTCCATATTTATACTCCAGGGTTTATATATTACATGTCATAAACCAGGACATGTTAAGATCACAAGAAAGCACCGTTATAATCTTATATAAAGAGGACATACATCTTTTCCCTGTCTTACAGGACAGTGCATTTGGGGAAAAGACAAAACCAGGTTAAGAAGTGAAGGCCCAGTACTAAAACCAGTTCTGCCACAGATAAACTGACCATGTCAAAGTCATAGAATCCCCATAGAATCACCCAGTTGGAAAAGACATCTTGGATTATTGTGTCCAGACATTCCTACCTACCACTAAACCATGTCCCTGAGCACTTTGTCTACCCCTCTTTCTAATACCTCCAGGGATGGTGNACTGAATACGGTATTTGAGGTGCAGTCTCAATCCAGATCCAAATAGATCACTACGAAACGTCCTAGTAACTGCACTAAGATTTATTTTTATCTATTTGGCAGTCACTCATAAACTAGAAATTAAAAATATTTTCTATTTCTATAAAAGCGTGTTTTCTATACAGGTTACTCAGTGGTTATAAGGAGCTCAGAGACTTGCGTGACAAAAGCCATGTGAGTGGACAGTAAGCAGATAAACCACACCATATTACAAAGAGAAGGAGCAGGCAGATGAGTTTCTTTTTATTCTTACAGTTTCTTATGCTTGCTTGAGGTTAGGTATTTGACCACATTTTGTTCATTGTAGAGACTCCTTTATTATTTGTCTATTTGTGCATTAAGGACTTCAACAAGCTTGGACATAACAGAATAATTAAACAGCATTACAGGAGGATGGCAGGAAGGTAGCAAGAGTAATAAAGTTCTCAGCTAAATTTTAAGCTCCTAGGTGAATCTTAAATTGCATACTTCCTTCTCAAGTTCCATTGTGTCTGAGGTTTTCCCCTCTTTGTCTGTGTATCCATACAACATGGCAACCTTGATAGAAGTTAATGGAAAACTTCTCTGACAGGGACTTCAAGGCCTTTTTTGATATACTGCAGTAAATTACAGTTGCCTCTTTTCTCCTCATCTTTTTACAAGCTTTAATGAAACTATAAATTCATACAGACCTCTTTGCAACAGAGGCAGAACCTGTGATACTAACATAAATCTCAGTTTCATTCTTTTTTATCTGTAGAAAGATGATGTCTGAGCACCTAGTCCTGCTGTCCTGCAGTATGACTAGAGGTTGACATGAGTTGCTGAGCTAAGGAGACTCATTGCAGAATGGAAAGAAACCCAGCCCTTCCTTCCATCACTGCAATGGGGTGAGCCTTTAGACAGCAGCATCATTCCCAATGACTTCTGGTTGTGTATGAGCCTTTGGTGGCTGGTGGCAGGCATTGTGATTTTAGAAATGTTCTCCAAGCTTTTCTCAGTTGCTCAGGGAAGTGTCTTAAGAAACAGGCTGTCCTGTGATCAGGGAAACACATTTCTTCCAGGCTCATGCAGAGAGCTGCTTTTTCCTTCTTTGGCTCTTGATCAGAGTTATCATTGCTTTGTGAGCATGATGATTTAGAAAAGACAGGAAAGTGTGATTAATTCAGGAATTCTATGTAAACTATCAAATTTTATCATGTGTGGGATACATTTTGGTAAGACCGCACAGGTGTTATCTACTACAGGAAAATATTTGCCTGTGTATTTCCATCTCTGAGAAATAACCCTACAAATGAAAAATCACTCCGTTCTGTGACCCTAACTGTTTGATACAAATCCACCACCAGGAAAAGAAGTTTGAGTACCTAAATTTTGCTCTCGACATTTATATATTTCAGATATAAATTCTGCCTTCAAAGAGTTGCCTGTCTTCTCTAAATTAAGCAATATTTCAAGCTTCTAGTGCTCTCACTCACAAGCAGCACAGATTTTATGCACGTTATTTTTGTTTACCCGCTGTAAATGACAGATTAGCATTTAAATGCTTTGGTCGCAGTTACGTCTGTTTTGGATGTCAAACCAAATAAGCCATTATGTCTCCCTCAAAATAACACTCGCTGTTGTTTGCAATGATTTCCTGCCATTCTCCTCACTCTACAGGAATGGCTGAGCAGGAAACATTTCACAGCACATATTGAAATCTAAAGTTCTTCTGAAATCTATCATTCATGGCAAATTAAGTCTAGCACACACTCAAAAAGCAGTTACATTCACAGAAGAGTCACGGAGACACAGTGTGAGAAGGAGAGATTTTTCAGTACAGTTTTCCTCTATTTTTTCTCTGTTTTTTTCTGGTTTTCTTTTTATCCTATCTCCTGATGCTTCATTTTTGTCCCCTGTCTTTTCAGGTTGCATTGTCCTCTACTAGCCCAGTTTCCTGTCTTCCCTCCAGCACTGCAAGTCCTCCTCTCTGTCTTTCTCCGAGGGTTTCCATAACCTTTTGAGTTTTTCTCCCTTCCATCTGCTCAGCTAGATTTATTATTTCCATAAATTATTTGTCATTTATACCTTTTATCCTTTTTCTAATGTCTTTGCCTCCTGTCACGACAACATCTCTATCACATCAGCAGATACAGTCAAAGATTATCCAGTCTTCTGATTTCTAGACTTTGCCCTAGTGTTGGGGAAAGATTGGGTTGTCTGTTTGAGGGTGGTAGGAGTCCTCAGAAGGATCCATATGGGATCTGTCGCCATCATGAAGGTACATGAGCATCTTACCTTCTGGGCTGTCTTTATAAGCAGGAGACATTTACACAAATTTCAAGGAGTACTTTGTGCTCAGCACAATAAATTCTTGATAGTTTTTACTTCTACATGAAGGAAGCTACTGTCTCATCATGCAACCACTCCTCTGGCAACATGGAACAAATTTAAAACAACTGTGTGACATTTTTATTCATTTTGCAGTACTTTAGATCTAACCTCTATCAGGAGTTTGAGAAATACTTGTTTAAGTATTAAGTAAGATCTACATGTTGTTCTGGTCCCTGTGAGTGTATTGGTCTTCTGAGATCGTGTGAGTATGAAGGAACTGTAAAATATCTAAGTCACACCAAAGTTGAAACTCCCCTCAATAGAATTGATTTGGCATGGAGGAAGGGAGTGCTGTGTGTTTCTCATGATGTTTAATTGTCTTCAGGAAGAAGTTTCAGAGTCAGAAAAAAATCTTTATAAATGCACAGTATTGGAATAGGATTAGATGCATGCATCAGATTTTTATTAGGTAAGTTAGGGATTCGGATACCATCCCAAGCCCATTTTTAAATGCAATTTCCTCATTCGTTAGTATGTGCTTTTCAGTTGCTCAATGTAAAGTCTCTTAAACACAGTTGCAGGCTTGCTGAGCCTTTACAAGCAGACTGCCGTAGTGGGGGAGCATGCAGTGGGCAATCACTGTGTCATGTCTCATCATTGCATCCCCATGGGTAGAGGCTGTGTCACTTGCAGTGGGTTCAGCTTTACCACTCTGGCCACCCCTGTCCTGAGCTCAAGGCCTCTTGTTCCCCTGTGAGCAAGTGAGTGGCTGCTGCAGCACACCCAGACAAGCTGATGCCAGTACGTGGGCAGGAAGGAGGATGCCACATAAAAGAATAATGATAATGCCAACCCAGTTGTGGCACAACACATTAGATACTCTGCCTTGACAGCCTAAAAGCGCTTTTGATGTTTGCAACTTCCCTTTGAAGGAACAGCAGGCATGCACGTCCCCCTGCCACGGGATCTTCATGCTCCCTCTCTACTCCTTGTCTTTTTGAGTAAAAGTATATTCTTATTGAAATCTGTCATATTTTTCAGAGCAAGACATTTGAAATCCTGCCGGTAGTGATGAAGAGTCAACAAATATAGGTGATATGACTCTCACCCTACCAGCTAGTAAAATCCCACCCAGCAGCTGTGAATGTGAGCACCTCCAAAAACAAGCCCAGCTTTGCAAAAATCAAGTAACAAGATGCTAAGGCTTTGTTAAACAACATACATGTCTGGCTCCAGGTGGAACCAATGGAAGATGGTATGTTCATATCTTTAGCATTCTGGTAATAACCATAAAAGACAATACAAATTTAAATTCAAGCACACAAACTGAAGTACTGACTTCAGCCTCTGCAATTCTGGCCATCGGTATCACAACAGAGCATCATCAATTGCTATTTCAAGGCATACATACTCACAACATTTTCAAACTTTTCCTGACCCTTTCTTTGACTCGCTGTTTGGCTGTTGGAAATTGTTCTGTCTCTCATGACTCAGTTTCCCTGTTGGAAAGCATTTACTATAAAATTGCACACTTTTCTACCTGATGCTCGATGGCTGACATTTCCTCCCAGGCTCACTCTCTTGCAACTTAGTAACAGGCTGCTCACAATAAATGAAAGGAAAAGGTATGAACTCATAATTTATTCCCAGATGCCAAATGGGTGACAATAACGGGAGCCTTGCAAGTACCTGAGTTTGAAAACCTAGGATAACAGATGCGGGAAAGGTGCAGTGTGTTGTTAGGTTTGATGCAGGGCTAGGCAGTTCAGCCCTCTTCCCACACACCAGCTCTTGCTTGCATGACTGATTTAACTGAAGTCTCCGCACTGTTTATATGAGTATGTGCTTGCCAGTGTCAGTGGTGAGCAATCTGACCCTCAGTGCTTTTCAGGGCTTCCCAGCCACCTCTGAGATTCCCTTTGCTGGGTCCTGGTGAGCTTTGCCCTGGGCTTAATGTTAACTGCATGCTCTGCCCCAGATTTCCAGATGCATTATGATTCCAAACAGGAGCTTTCCACAGTGTTTCCACTGTAGGGTACACAGCTATTTTGGTGGTTTGCAGGGGGTTTCCCTGTTTCAAAACACTTTAATCTGTTTAAGTCTCATAGTATAATCAAAAACATGTAAAAATGTGCTCTGAGTGTGACAACCTTTGAGCTGTGACCTATATGCAAATTTTCAGGAAGAAATTTAAGTTACCTTTTTGCTTTGAAGAAGCAGTGATGTGTTCTTGCTCTTAAACAGATGCATTATCCTCTGCTTCATATATAAATAAATTCTTGGTATGACAGGTCATGAGCTGAAGTAATTAGACTTAAAAATATTGTTAATTAGAAGCTTTGGGGAAAGAAATACTTGCTGAGGAGAAACCTTAGCCAAAATAAGAAAACAATATCATCACTGCTTGCATGTTGCGAGCTCTTGCCCAGCCTCACAATACTTGTATTTGCCTGATGACTAAAGCAATGCAGTCTTCAAAGATTGCAGTACAGCAAAAGAAACAGCCTGTAAGGTATGCATACTTCATTAGAGATTAGAAAATCCTGGCACACTATTCAATACCTTCTCTCTTGAAAGGAAGGCAGTATGAAAAAAATCCGTAAAATATATATACATACACATATGCATTTAATGTATAAATCCATATATTACGCAGTTTTTAATATTTATACATTTAAATTGTCTAAATATTTAATATAGAAATACATTTATATCTTTATTCAGGAAATGACACATCCAACATGCACACAGATAGAAATACTCATCATTTCTGCTTTGGGATTGACGAAGCAAAGCAAGAGCAATTGTTTTAGGGGCAAAAATGGAAATTTACTGCTTAGGAACACCAGAACTGTGACCCTTCAGCAAGCATCTGCCCAGAAAGCCCGTAAATGTACTAACAGCTCTCTGCTTTGTCCAGGGGAGTCTTTGGGTGCCCCTTCAGGGCATTCAGCGTGGGCAGGGATGCTGTGCCAGTACTACCCCGGGAGATTTGCTTAGTTAAGCAGTTTAATTCATAAGGTGACTTACATTATGTTATAAACCTAATGAAATAATTAAATGATCATTGCCTGCAGCAGTGGCACAGATAAACCTGAATGCAGTCAACCCAGCTGTGCATGCCTTTTCCTCAGCCTGCCTTTCAGGAGGTGCCCAGAGGGGTGACCTGGACCCTGAGCCCCAGCACTGTCAGTCACTCCATTTGAGCAGTAAAACTGAATTTCAGGCATTACAGTACTCAGCTGGAGGCACTTCATTGTACACTGAGGCCATTCAGCCCCTTCTGAAAGCAGTTTTCAAAGCATTTCTAGATGGGGATGAAGCCCATATTCCCTACTAGTAAAATGACACTGCTGCTAGAATCAAATTAACTTTGTATATTTTAAATATAATCCACACAAAAAGATATTTCAGAGTTTGCAACCAGCCTCGTAAATAATGCAGAAAAAGTGAAAGATGTGTATAGGCCAGTAATTGCATAGTGCCCATAAAAAAATTGTGAATTTCAGCATTTCTAAGTGCCACATACTTCTATAGATAAAACTGAAATGTATCTTCAGTAACTATCAACTCAATTCTCTCACTAGTCCAACATTTTGTTGAGTCTTCAGAAGTCTTCTTCACTGTCTCTTAACATTTTTCCAACCTGCCTTGCAAACATGCTCATCTACTCTTTATATACCAGAGATGACTGCAGTCCACTTAGGAAGAATATTTTCTACTATGGAAAAATAATAAAATATACATTTTAAAAGCTCTGCAACCCAAGTAAAATTTGTAAACTTAATTAAACCAAATATATACATGTATTTGCAATTAATTTCTTGACTTCTGCTCAAAGTATATGTGACTCTTTTAAGACAACTGTGTAAAATGGGGCTTTTTGCAGGTTTATGGGAGCCGTTTAAAAAACAAGTTAAAACAGGTGATATGAAGTAATAGACTATACTAGAGTATTGTTTCACAATTTATTTGTAATTAAAGTTTGAATTGCAGCATGCAGCTATTCATCATTTTGTCATTATTTGAGGTTCATGATATCAGTGTCCAAAGGCACTGGGACATTAGGACATTAGATTTATTTGGGCTCCATTTAGATGTATTTGGTTTTAATAGTTTTTCAGTAAAAATGTATTTTAAATAGTCATTCATCTTTTAAATACAGCTCTTTTATCCAATGGGAATGTGGAATTCTGTAAAATTTCTTAAAAAATAAAAATTAGTACAGTGCCATGAAATTCTGCAAAAGCTTATAAAAAATGTGAAAGTTGCTTACAATGGCAGAAGATTAAGAAAACAGATAAATAGACTAACCTGTTTCTCATAGTTTTAAGAAAACCTACATTGATTTCCAAAGCTACTTAATATTCTAGGGAAAATAACAAAATCTTTTCAATATCACAGCTATTCTTCCATGGTCTCTGCCATTTTTCTGAGTGCAGAACTCCTGTCTACTATCTGAAAATCAATGGCTGGTTTTGGATAGCCGTTTAATGTCAAGTTCAGCTGCTCTATATTTTTGAGTGGGAAGAAGAGTCAATATTTATGACCTTTTAATTCTGTTTTTTTTCTTAAAATAAACTCCTACTATGGACCCAGATGATGGGATATGTCAAGGGGAAGAAGGCAAAAGGAAGTAGTATGGAAGTGTGTAAACCGGGGGAAAAAAAAATAAAGATAAATAGTGTCCTTTTCTTCCCACTTAACACATCTCATTGCATTCTTTTTAAGAGACAGGATCCTATAAATGTTTGAAAAGTTGAAGGCAGTCTGCTTGCTCTCACCTTGCCCAGCTTATGTAGCATATGCATCAGATCTATAATGCAGATGTTGGTACTGGCTTGGTTCTGCACTTGATGCCAGATTTGTCTGAGAGTCTTCTGTTTGAATGTAAGCCCAGCCCTGCAGGAGTTGTGGAGTGTACTGGCACCATATAGAGGTGAGACATGAGTCCGTATTTTCAGTTAGCCCTACATGTGACACACCTGGGCCAGCCATGTCGCGTGCACCAGGTGTTTCTCAGTGCTTTGAGGCTGTGTGGTATAGCTGTCATCAGACAGATAGGTGGACTCTTTCCCAGACAGCTCCAATACTACGGGTCTTGCAGCACAAGGGGAACAGAATTGCTGCATGCATCCCCCTAGCCATATGCTGACTTTCCTGCAATGCTGAAACAGAGGCTTGTGATGGTAAGCATGCTTCTCCATCTCCTGGTCAGATTCGCACGCTGAGAAACCATACAAGCATGCTGCAAAATCTGACCCAAAGCTTCCTCAAGCCCTATGGCAACATTTCCCATGACTCTGGTGGTATTATAATGAAATGCATGGTCTCCTGTGAGCTTATGCTGACATTGTGTTTTATTGTCTCTAATCACCATGAAGCAGTATAACTAATCTGCAATGAAGCTGTATTCTTGGTAACTACTGTATTTCCCCAAATATACACAAATGGCAGCCCTCCAGGTATATATAAAGAGCTTAATTGTCTTCTAAAAATCTTTCCAGGTTTTTCTTGCAATACATCATGACAGGCAAAAAATATTTCGAGTCAATCACTTTACCTTGTCTTAATGTAAGTAGCAGTATCAGATGCTGTAAAAGACAGACATGATCACTGGGTTAAGATCATGATAGATGGGTAGGGTCCTGATTTCCACATAAATTGTTTTAGAATACAAAGCTGTAGACTTTCAGTGTTTCAGCTAAACAAGGAGACAATAAAAAGACAAGTTACTATGATTGTGTTATAGTCATAATTGCTGCAAGTGCAAATGACCAGTTAGATGCATAATTGGCCATTTGATAATTCAACTTTTATTACTGAATATGCAATTGAAGGCATTAAACAAAATTATATATAAGTTTCTCATAGTTGAGCATTTAATCCTGCACATACTCTCAGCTAATCTTTCTGTGAAATGTTTTTCTCTAGGTTTTTTTACTTGAAAATGTTTAACTTTACCTTTAAATGATTGGCATTGTTTACTGAGGTGATGCTTCTTAAAAATATACATTGTATTGTGTCATACCAAGCTGGAGTGATGGATTGTTTTCACTTGCCTAGTTTGCAGTTATGGAAGCAGCAGTTTTCTCTGGGCATTGAACTATTTCTCACAATGAAAGCGTTTCAGAGAGTACTGCCAACTAGCTGTAAGCCATGTGCAGATCCAGGGAGCTCCTACATGTTTCATCTTCAAAGACTGAACCAAAGAATCTGTAGATATATGAGGAGAGTTTGGGGAAATCCAGAAGTCACGCTACATACAGAGTTGTCACATCTTCACAGTTGGTTTCAAACCCTGGGATACTCAATATGAAAAGCTCAGAAACAAGTGACAGTTAGAATCTGCTGTAATGTTTAAGTGATTTTCTAGCTGTCATGTTTGTGGGAAGAAACCTAAACACATGGCCAAAATGAACAGAAGACAAATAGCTAATCCATTTTCTTTAAACTGTTATTCTTTTCTCTTTAAATCCTACATTTTCTGGGAGGGTTTGAGGTTGACCTGCCTGTTGATTTAATTAACTGGAAGAAAATGTGTCTATTCTAAACCCAGATCTTTTTTTTATCAAGTTGAGGCTACCTTTGGTGGGCTAATTGTTTACCTTCTTGTTGCCAGTGACAATGTGATGACAATACAGGATTAGCCTGCATGTCCTTAGTTCTCTCATCTATTGTAAAACTTTCAGGCAAGGTTCCAGTGTCAATGCACTGGCTCATGTTTTGTGGAACACGAGAAGACTGACACAAACATGAAAAACTTGGTCCTTGGAGAAAGGCAAATGACTATGCTCTTGGTTTCTTTTGAGTCACAGATTCCCCTGAACTGGGGAGTTACTGCCTCTACCAGCTGTTGGGCTGAAGGCAGACCTCCTGGGTCCCCTCAGGGGGTTTTTGGAAGTCTCACAGCCTTCTGAGTTTCTCAGCTCTACTTTATGTACTATATTAGATGTTTTCAGGCATTTGTCTTGGCTTATACACTTTGCATCCATATATCCTATATCAGGACTAGGCATCAAATGCTAGCTCAGTTAGGTATTTTCACAAATTGATATTGTATACTGACTTTTCTTGAGAAGCATTTCCCTCCTTCTGTCATTCAGGTCTGACTTTGCTACCTCTACCAATTTTACCTCTATTTTCTTCTTTGGAACAGGAGCTTTTGCAAGCACCATATGTGGATATCCATTTTATTCTTTCCTTTTCACTAAATGAATCTTACTAGGAATTTACAAACAAGGAGGAAGAGGTTTGCATTTGCATCAAGGCTATTTTACCCAGTATCCATATTATAAGGGAGCCTCACAGGGCCTGGGAGCATAGCTTACAGTGATGCTGAAGAAATCCTTAACACTGCCATAGTGTTGGAAAGTAATGAGACTTAAACCCCTTTTGTTCAGATTGTGATCTTGTTGAACTGAACTTTTTCTAAGCGTTGTTTCAGTGATTTCCAAGCTTGGGAAAAACATCTCTGATATAAAACACTTAAAGCTTATTATTGTTCTGAAAAGTGCTTGCAGTCTTTCATGAATAAATTTGTATCTCAGAATGATTTGCATGACAAAATATAATTTTACATGGTAAATTGTTTGTAGAAATGCTACAGTTATGAGTGCTGATTGGTGCCATTAATTTAAATGGCAGTAAGCCACTCTTCTCTGCTTTTTGCCAATAATAATTTCCCATTTATTGGAATATTTATTAATTAAAATGTAAATATTCCTGACTGCCCCTATTAGGAGCATTTTTGTATACAAGATACAGCAAGCTTAAAACTGCTAACATAATGGAAAACAAATTCATGAATGCAATATAAATGCAAACATTTTTCTTTTAAAACAATTGCTGTTATGGTCAAAGATAGAGTTGAAAAATGCCACTGCCTCATGGATATGCAATATGAATCTATAGATGTCTAACTCATAGATAATGTTATTATACATTTTGGCTTTACCTGTCCAACTGCAACACGTCTGCAACTGAAAGGTAATTTTGGGAACACTTATCTACAAAACTGTGATGGTCAGAAAAAGTGTATTTTTGATCTGACTTACTGCTTAAGGGAACCACAAGAGGTGGATTACCTTATGGACCTTAGATTTAGTTAGGGCTAAAATGGATTAAATGCAAACCCAAGGTAACGTTAAATTAAGCAGTTCAGGAGATACAAGAAGTGAAGCAGCAGCAAGCCAGTGCTCAAATTCTCAAATCTGAGTTTCATCCAGCTTCTTGAATGGTTTTTTTTCCCATTTTGTGTCCAGTGCTAGTACCAGAGATGATGGGCACAGAGTGAAACACACTGTTCTCTCTGAAAATCACAAAGCACTTTTTCACTGTGAGGGTGACCAAACACTGGCACAGGTTGCCCAGAGAGGCTGTGGAGTCTCCTTCCTTGGAAATACTCAAAAGCTGTCTGGACATGGTCCTGGGCAACCAGCCCTAGGTGGCCCCGCTTGAGCATCAAGGTTCAACTAGGTGACTTGCAGAGGTCCTGTCCAATCCAAACCATTCTGTGTTTCTGTGCTTTACAGCCTGGGACAATTTTTGTGCTGCTCCAGCTATTCTGCAGAAGTCAGTTAAAAGGAACTGCAGAGTATCCATAATAGGGATTTCCGGGTATCTCCATGGATCTTCTTAGGTCATTATCTGTACAATCACGAATAAGGGAACTGTGTTTACTCTGTCAAATAACAGGAAGAAAGAGGATAGTGGGCTCTTTCACTCCTTTCCTCCTTTTCTGATAGCTCATGACATTGGATTTTTCCACAAAACAGGGTCATCAGATCCTAGACTCCACTGAGTTTAGTAAGACACAGTGAAATCACTGGCTCCAGGAGGCTTTTGATCCAGCTCATAGAGCAGGAAAGGCAAATACATCTGTGGGGTTGAGATGGCATTTTCAGCACTGTGTGTGCTGAACACAAAGAAAGGGAGAAGGGATGAACTTCTCATCTGCAGTATGGTTGCTAATTGTTCTTAATGAAAAAAAAAGAAAAGAAGTCTCATTTGATTCTTCCTTTATTTCTCTTGTAGATATCCTCTTATGGTTCTCCAGCCAACTGGTTCAGCCCCTGAGGATCAGGCTTTCCCACATACAGGCTGCAACTTGAATGACTCTTCCTTTTCTCTTTTTCACTTTAGGCTTCTTCCAGTTGTTCTTCCAATATTTGCTTTTGCTGAGTGGGTTTTTATTTTATTTTCCTCACCATGTGATGCTGTGGGTAGTCTCACAGTCAGAGGCAAGCTGGAATGACTGCCAATAGTGTAAGAAACTCCTCTGGAGATAGTGAGACATCAGACATATGAAAGCCTTGTTATGAAAATTCCCAAACACCAGCCATATGGGAATTTTTAATTACCTGACGTAGGAGATAGTGGGACATCAATACCTTTCATTATTAATAGGGAGATACACATGCTCTAAAGCAAAGGAAGACACTTTAACCTGTCATTCCTACCTTGATCCCCGTGTAGTAGGGATAATTTATGGGTCAGTTTGGTTTGACTGTTGCCATACACCGATTTTGTTTACTCCCCTATTCTTTTCATCCAGATAAGGAATTTGTTTCATCCATGTTCAGGACATGGAGATGATCATGGGTGACAAAAGTAGAGCTGCATGTGAGAACCTGTTGTAGTTCAAAGTCTGCTGGTACTACTTCTGTTGTTCTAGCCAGCTGTGTTGCCACCAGTTGCTTTGCATCAAAACATGCTGTGATCAAAGCTGAGGAGTTTTCTTGTGGTCTTTCCCTGCACAGAATCTAGCACTCTACTTAAGGATGAACTGCTTAGCATTTTCTGATGTGTGTCTCTGTGCTTGAGTATGCATACAGTTAAAATAAGTAACAGATCCAGCAGCTCAGGGAGATATGTGAATTATATTCTATTCTTTCAGGAGTTTGCACATAGAACTGCTCCTCTGGGTGTTAAATGTATTCACTTTACAGTTAATTTTTGTCAGGTTCCAAGCACTGTAATTCATTGTTAGAGAGCACTTCTCAGGACCAGCCTCCCTTCATCAGTATTTGAGATGTGTAGCAATTAATACTTGGAGCTTAGAAAAAAGTACATTCCATTCTTAGAGTACAAGTAAAAATAAAACCTTGGAATAATTTTTTATTTTTCTTTCAGACATCTCTCATGTATTCTGTCTTTTCTTGTTAGTTCTCAAAGGGGGGGATTTTCTTTTGGAATGAATAGAAAACAGTAGAGTTTTATATCAAGTATTGTTTTCTGTTATTACTCAAATTAGTTCTCACAAAGTAGAAAACGTCATTTTAAAGTAAGTGGCATTTTTCAGGCATGGTAAGGCCTTTATTTCCATTTTCAGTCCAGCTATGTAAATTAGTTTTTATCTGACAAGTGATAGATATGTCTGCCTTGATTTTATATAAAGGTAGAGGTTTTCTGAACTAGTGTTGTTTGAGAACTGTAGAAGTCAGCCACATTGCACAGGAATCGCAGTGTAAATCATTTTAACATCCTACCCTTTCATTTATTTTCTACAACACCCATGCATTTCGGGCAGACGGGGGAATGTGGCAGATTATGGAATTTGAAAACCAAAAGCTTTCTTCTTAAATTTTTAATCCATTCCTCCCACACTTCCATAGGTCCTTGATTTGCAGTTTACTTCAAAATGAATGAATTACCGGTCTTTACTAGCAAGCATCTGTTCATAGCACACGTTAGCTTCTAGCCACTTGTCTGACCCTCATATTTCTTTTATTCTTCTTTACACAGATAGGCTTAGAGCATGCAGTGTTTAGCACCAGACCATCACATCTTCTGGCATTACTGTATAAGTAAGCTTTGGTCAACAAAGCTCACATTTCTTCAAATAAATTATAGCACTATCTTTACTTGAAATAATAACTGTTTCCTCATAAGCAAGAAGGGGTATTTACTGGGAGAACATCTTTGCTCATTTTGTGAAATGCCTAGAGTAATAAAGACAACCATAGGATAAACCAGATAAAAATAGAATTAAAAGACAATACGGACAGCTGTTTATCAGTGATAGATAATTATGAGCTACATGGAGTTCTCTGTGCATACCTTGCATCTCCTTTCTACCTATATCCACCTTGCCCTACACAAGAAGGGGACTTAGAGGTACCTCTGGCTACTTCTCTCACAGTAAACTAAGTTAACTTCAGTCACTTCTTGCAGAAAGTAATGTACTGACTAAGCAGAAAATTTCCATCATAGATGTTGTTTTGCTCCTTTATCCCAGCAGTGGAGGTTCCCCAACAGTAGGAGCTGGAGCAGAAAGGGCTTGACCAAGCTGCCTTACTAGTCTCACAAACTCCTTCCAGCACTATGGAAAATAAGCATCAGTAGCTGAATTATTTTTCTGCAAGGTAGTGCCTTTGTAATTAATTTCTAGACAAGGAATTCTGACAAATGTAACTTGGTTATTAGTTTGAGCATTGTTCTGTGTTGATCCTTGATTTCTAAAATTAGCCAGCTGTCATTTAAAAGATGCATTCATTCTGCAAAACAGATGAGAAGTATCTGCTTGTTTGGATTTACTTTTCTACTTTATATTGCTCAGTGGTAGGGATATGAAGCACATACTTGATATATTGAGACAGGTACTTCTCTTTTGGGGATGCTCCTTATTTTCTGAAATACAAAATGCAAATCACTTACTGAATCTCTGTCTTATACACCTTTAATTTCCTGAATTCTTTGCGACTTGTTTCTGAGCCCAGTTGCAGCTGGGAAGGCTCAGAGTAATGGCTTCGAAGTAAAAATATTCCTACTTCTAATTAAACAGATACTTATCAGATTATAAACTAGCAATAAAATATTTGTGTTTTGCAGGGTTTAAGCCTAAAGGTAAGATCATTACTCCTTGTAGAAATGCCCCTAAGGAATCTTGAGAAAATTTCAAAGCATATGCTGTTCTGACCTGTGATCCTAAAAGGTACACTGCTGCCCAAAAAGTAGGGGCTTCCAGTCATTTAAGATCTTAGATCTTCTGAATTAGTCATATAAACTTTATTTCTCTGGCTTTTCTGCTGGAAATTTTCCTGGTGGTCCTTTATGCTTAACATTAGGTAACACTTCAGCTGGTTCCTCAGGAAGGCTGAACTAGACGTTCCCTTCCTTCATGGTGACAAAACCCTTATCCTTAGCATATTTTGGTCCTTTTTCCTGGAGAAGCTAAGCTAAGCTATGATATGGTGTGGGAATTTAACAGGAATGAGATAGATGCTGACTGGAAGGGCAGGATGTGGTTGGTGACAGCTAGAGAATAAGGATTTAGAGATGTGCCAGCCTGTAAGGGCAGTACTAATATATGTCTAATCCAAGAAGGCTGCTCCTTTATTAGTAATTCTCTGAATTTCTACAGGACACCTGATATCTCTGTGTCCAGCTCACTGTAGTGAATGTGACAGCACAGCTAAGAGGCATTAGATAAATTATCAGCAAATAAAGTAGCTTGGTTGCATTTAATCTCTACAGAAATTAGAAACCTATTTTGAGAACAGTTTCCATGCTGCAGCATGGAATATTAGCAAGACAGATAGAGCAAAATGCCACTTAATTATCCAGGTAGGTGTAATCCCCTAGTTTTGCGTCTGCCATAGCAGAGGGATATCCCCCTTTGTGTGTCTGCCATACATAAAGGTTGAGAAGTGGCAGAAGGATTTTGTGCTCATGACAGCGGTAATGCTGTCTCAAGGGTCAGACAGGCTTTTCAGTTTAGAAATAGCAGCTAGTATCTAAACTTTGATCCTTTTCAATTAATTTGAGCATCGTAGAACTTTGTGCACAGTAGGTATTTGACACTAAATAGTGCAAGGCAGAGGGAAGGAAGTTCCTCTGCGTGAGGCTTTGCCTGTGGCTCTCTGTGCTGCAGGAGGGGTCCAGGTACAGTATGGTCCTTCTGGGGAGGGCACTCCTTGAACTCGCAGTGTCTGCACAGCCCCCTGAGACTAAAGAGAAAGGACTAGCACCTTAGCTGTGACCTCTTCATAGTAAGAGTAAAATATTACATGTTTCTGCTTTCCAGTCAGCATGGTTCCTGCTGTTAATTCACCTTTCCTTCAAGTCAGGAAATCAGATTACATGATCTCCCACATACTAAGTGAATTTTCATCTCTTCCTCTTCATTTTGGGGTTGCCAAGGCTTGTGTTGTTCCTTGTCAGGAAGTTTTAACTGGCTTTTATTCTGAATGTTTCCTTTCTTAGCTGTATGCTTAGATTTCTAGTGTCACTCCTAGAAAATTCATCTCCAGAATCATATATTTATGAAGTACTACAGGGTTCCCCACTCAGCCTGCTTTTAGCCAGCTACATGTTTAACTCTTCTGGTATCTCCTCATGAGTCAGCGGTTTCCACCGCTTCTCTTCAAATGTCCCTCCATTGCACTGAGTATTTCTGACAGTGAGCAAGGTTCAGTGCCATGTAGCTGGGACAGCCACGTTAAGGGGTTATATAAAGGAAACACTATTGGGAACCTCAAGCTACCTCTCTTCCTCCTACTGCAATCCCTCTGCACCCACCAACACAGTTTTTCTGCAATTTTGCATTGCAAAATCATGTCTGAGCTACTGCCTGTTGTGTTTGCAGCTTATGGCACTAGCATTCCTGGTTTCCCTTCCTGATAGGTTTTAGGGGTTTTCTAAACAGAGGACCTGTCGGCATAGCTAAGGAGAATGCAGAGTCCACTCTGTGGAGATTGCTGGGGAGGTGCAGCATCCTGCTGGTGTTCCACACATGGTGATGGCAGAGCTGCTGCATAACCCACTCACCCACTTCAATGCACAGCACAGCTGCATCCAATTATTCCAACATAACTTCCCTTGGGAAGTGATTTTCTGGAATAAGTGTCACTTGACCTGAGAGTAAAGAATTCATTTTTATTCCAGAGTGGAATGGCTGCACAAGGGATGTATCCCGGTAGTTTTACCAATGTAATTGTTCTGTACAGCTGTACTGGCAACTTTGTACATGTAGACAAGCCTTGAAGTACATTCCTACTGAGGTATGGCTCTGCATTTCCTTAGAGTAAATCATACTTAATCATCAATCTGTTCAGGTTTCTAATCTTTTAAAGATCCCTTTGTGTTACTTTATTGTTAACACTTGGATACTCAACTCCTCTGTTTCACATTATGTGCAAATTTCATTACTATAAGTATTTCCTTCCTCTAATGGAGAGACTAGCAATAACCATGACTTGCTTTGAGTCTTGTAACCCTCAGCAGACACATTCTAGCTATGTGATATGTTGTCATTCATCACCACCTTTTATTTATATTTTCAGCCAGTTTTCAATCCTCCTGATAATGTCAACATCCAGAGTAATTTGTATTAGGAAAGTAAGACTTGTTTTGGGACACTAAAATGCATAACTACAATTCAGATAGCATCTGCTGTGCACCCTTCATTCATTACTTTTATTAATCTGTCTGACAAAGTAATAAAGTCTGCACAAGACTTCATCTTCATAATTGCATACTGCATCTTTCTTAAGGTTCCTTGGTCCTCTAAATGAAGACTTCTTTTTCGCTGTAAAATTGCTTCTATTATTGTACAATCACTTGATCTAGTCTTATGTAGCATAAGGAACCATTTCTCAAGTAACGCTTGCTTCAACCAGTGTAATCTGGTTTAATCCCATCTGACAGTCAGTGTGATTTAAAGGACTCTCTATAGTATTCAGCCTCAAATGCAGGTGCTTTTTGTGGGTAATATAGGAAAGAGGTGTCTTACATTGGCACCCTGACTGAACCAGACTGCCTTAACCATTAGATTTCTTATGGATTCTCAACTGCTTGTTACCTTCAGGGAAAATGAAATGCTGAGAGTATCCATGTGAAATTGTCTCAGAGTCAGTCTTCTGTTCTATCAAGCATCCACTGATCCCTTATCTTCAGCAAGGAAAAGCTTTTTCTACATTAGCACAATTAAACTGAAAATCTGGGAAGGGTGTTTTTAATTTCATTTTCCTGAAAAAGGTTTTTGCATTCATGCAAAACATTTATAGTCATTTGTTTGTGCTTCTTAACTAGCCTGGGAATTGAATGTTGTTAATTTTCAAATGAACAAGGCAGAATGAAGCAGAAATCTTGGGACTCTGGTATCTATCTCCTACTGGATGAAGGAGGAAGGAAAAGAATTTTATGGCCTCATAATTAGTGGTCCACCATGAAAGGTAATTTTTTCTAAAATAGGGATGAAATGACCTTTGGAAGTGTCATCAATAACTATAGAGAAACCTAGACTACTATGTGCTTACACTTCAGAGAACTAATAGTATGTGAAACAGATTGACATATTTTTCTCCACCTCTGTCTCCTTCACCTGCTTGTGGCTTCATAGAACTGAAACCCATTACCAAGGAGAAAAATGGCAAGCTCAAGCTGCAGGGTTTGTCTCTAGATAACCTAGCCTGATTTGGTGGTGCCACTATTCACAGGGTGGTTAAAAGTATTTTAAGATGGTGATGTACAAAACCAGTGTGTTGCAAACTAGGTATGAAATAAAGGTCATGAATATTTTCTTGTACAAATGGTGACTACAAAGTTGAAGGAGACAGACCACAAAAGCATTCTCATTTTTTAAATAACGATTGCTAGAAATATCATTTTCAGCCTTTTACAGTGCGGCACCTAACCCTTCTCTCGGTTTTGACTGATCTTTCTGAGTGACCTGCCCTCATATCTACCCTCAGTAGTCAAGGAGTACTTGGAAGGAGTGGATATTAATTGGTACTAAACTATGTAGGAGACTGTTGGATTTCATTTCAGAGTTACAGAAGAAAACACACTGAGCATGATTACTGGCACTACGGTAGATACCAGAAGACATAATAGTTATTCATTGTCTTGAATACATTTTCTGTCGGTGTGCAGAAAATTAGGAATGTAAGTCACTTAAGCAATTGTTAATGGAATTTGTGTATCTAATTAATTCTTCAGAGTACTCTGTATGGAAAATTGATTTCACTGAGTCACGTTGGTCAGGAGTTTGAATGATACTGTGAATACTACTGTTTTTTTAGAACTGTAAGTATGACATCATCAGAATGGCAGACTATACAGAAATTTGCATGAGCAATAATTACCTTTCCAGAGGTGGGAGGAATTTGAAGGACGTGTCTTGCTTCTATAGCCACTACAAAACAGAGAACCCAGAATCTTGAAGTCTGGTTCCAGGCATCTTTCTCCATCTACTCCCCCCAGTATTGAGGACAATACGTTTGTCTGGAGTGACAGAAAGAAACCATTCACTGTATTGTAGTTGATGTAGCTTGTATCATCTTTACACTCAGTGCTTGAAATATGCTGCTGAAAATACTCAGTTAATGTAAACAGTAAAGCAGAGGCTCAAGAGGTTATTTGCTATTCAACTTCTAATTCTCATTTAACTTTCCAAAATACCTATAGCTTTCTGCAGTCTGAAATTGTTGATAAGTGTGTGACAAGAAAAGTTTTGTGGCAACAAGAAAAGTTTTGTGGCAAGTGTCATTAATACTGTCTTGGTTAAGATGTAGTTTCCAGGTTGAGGCCCTGCAGGTTATCTTACCCTCTGTTAGTAATGACTGCTCTCTTAGTTCTGTTAGACATAATTAAACCAGGACCTGCACACACAGAGTAATTCTTTAACGAAGATTCTCACACTTGAAAGTACTGACACATTTTTTTTCTTCAGAGAAAGAGAAAATCAACACATTTCTTGAGTGTTTTTAATTATGTAATGAGGTTAACATGATTCATGAAAGAACAAAAAAGTGCTTTTGCTTAGCTGAGTAAGTCACTGGCACTGTCAGAAGACATTCCCAGAAAAGATGAGCAGGCTGATTTTCATTATTCAGTGCATTCTTTTGCCTGGTACCTACTTCTCTGCCTTACACAATTCAGTGATAATTATGCTTCCCGTTCCTAACCAGGTTGGGGGCATCCTTATGACAACAAGGCAAGAAGTAGATGTGGACTATGCTGTGCTTACATCATTCATGTTTCAGCCTGCCAGAACCACCGTCTGTGAGCAGTGGGGTTGGCCTGTGCATCCACTAGTACATACTGAAAATCCTTCCTCATGGGATAATTTGATGGGCAAAATAGGTACCCTTGAAAGAGTACACTTTGTGGCCCTCCTTTGGACCCATTCCAATAGTTCCATATTCTTCTTATACTGAGGATTCCAGAACGGAACACTATACTTCAGGTGGGATCTCAGGAGAGCAGAGTAGAGTGTCTATCAGCTTTGAAATGCTGTGACTGAGCAGTTCTGAGAGAGGCTTTGTCAGATCTCAAATGATGTTTTCATCCTGATATAAGTTCAATATTGACAAGGCATTTCAAGTTGGCCATGTAGTTGCTCAAAAAAAAAAAAAGAAAAAATGTCCGGAGGGCCACAAAGATGATAAGAGGGCTGGAACACCTCTGCTTGAGGACAAGCTGAGAGAGTTGGGGCTGTTCAGCACAAAGAAAAGGCTTTGTGGCAGACCTTGTAACAGCCTTTAAATACACAAATGGGACCTACATGAAAGCTAGAAAGGGACTTTTTACAAAGGCATGTAGTGATAGGAAGACGGGAAATGGCTTTGAATCAGAGTGGGGAAGACTTAGACTAGACATT
>WAAB01000294.1:0-45813 GCA_013389865.1 Piaya cayana
TTGAAGACCATCCCATTTCTTTATTTTTTAACATCTTAAAGTCATAAGGACTTATATGCAAAGCAGTCATACACTTTATCATTAAAATCCATAGGTAAAATACGTACACAAATCCAACAAAAGGCTAGTACATAGTAAAGCCTAAGCATACTACTATGCAATATTATGAATACATAACTTTAGAGACTTCAGTTTAGTACTGTTATCTATTCATTTCTGAAAACATTCACAAAGATTTTTAAATGCAAATTTTCATTCCGTATTTGGAATAGAACAAAAATTATCTATGTTATAACAACATTTGGTCATTTGTGTTTGACCAATTCAGTAAATTACAAAGAACCCAAAGAATTCTGTAGCTTTCTGTAGAACTATGTAATAAAAACATTGCATATGTTCCTAGTATGATGTCTTTAGCAATCATTTATTGAAATGTAACTCAAACAATCTCTCAAAACCCATAACTGACCAGCTGCTTTTTAGTCTAAATTGAACCCAACTTCTTCACAAAATCCTTTTTAGTACAAAGATGTAGAAGTACATTAGATAACACTAATGCAACACAGGTGCAGTTCTAGCATTGCCATTCATCAGTTGAATCATCTTCTCCATGAACGAGATTCATTATCTTCCTCCTCTTCATCATCATCTTGAAGCAGCGAGTCATCCACCAAAGATTCCTCCTGAAACTTCAAGAGAAAAATATGATACTGTTACATCAGAAAATGCTAAAGATCGAAAGACCAAACATATCTGATACTTGCGATTTTATTTTTAATAAATAGCAATACTTTTGAGAAGTACACTGTATATGCACTATACACATATACTAATAGATGATGAATGAAACTCTTTCCAATGGACTTCAAAATGACCATGCTATAATGAAAACTAATGTTAGGGTTTGGTATTTCACAGTAACTATGCTTGACTTCATCCACGAGTTTAATCTACCTGTGCCACAGTATCAGAAAGGTGGAATTGGAAACACTTATTTTGACAGTTTAATCAACCTTAAAACTGATATGAAGATTTAAAATACCAGGGCAAGGTGACAGCCATTTACATAAATTCAGAGAAAACACAGTATTTTCAATTGCTTTCCGTGACAGCAGCGTAATTCAGACTTAACAAAACACCGAACGTTTAACGCTGACAACTGCAGGCTTCACAGAAGCAAAGTTAAAAAGTAAGATCAACTGAGCTGTTATAACTTTTATCTATGTATAAACACAGAGGTATATACATAAGCTATATCATCGCACACCTTTTTTAATGACTGCATCTATCATGGCAACTTCTGCACTAGCTAAAGAAACGACTAGAACACAAGGATGTCTAGTAGTCTCCCATTTATCAGACAACAGTTAGGGTCTTCCTTGCTTCTTGTACCAGTAACTTGGTTTTTGCTACAGAATTTCCAAATTCAGCAAGACACCTGAAGGCTGACTTGTGAAATAAGGGAGTCTTCTGGAGAGTCACAAGACTCTAAGCTGAAGAAAGCCTAGAACTAAGCCTTCTCGATACCTGATCTGTCAGTGTACACTCAGGTAGTCTGAGTCGGACTAAAATGCAGAAGCTTTCTCAGGACTTAATCCCTTTACCCACTGTATATATGTCCAGTAGGCTAAAATATAAGCGTGCTGTCAAAAAGGAGGAGTCCTGGGTAGCACACATGGCAGAACTCTAAGGTGCTCAAGGCTGAGTGGCAGTAGGGATGATCAAAAAGCCCGGAACAACTTCCATATAAGGAAACAACTACAGGGACTTGGGTTCTCTGGCCTGGAGAAAAAGCAAAGAGAGAGTGATGATCTTTTTGACACAAGAGCAAGAGATTTTCAAAATTAAATGTGCAGGTGGCAGTATTAAGATACTTATTCAGGGTATCTTTAGTAGAAAAGTAGCATCCCCTGTTGCAGGACATTATAGATGCCGTTCATATTCAAAGTTACCCAGACAAAGTCAAAAATAAACACTTATGGAGGGCTTTCAACTACAAAGACCTCTGACTCAATAGGTCCCTGGAACCACAAACCACTGATGATTAAACCCTTATCTCTATTTACAGGTCTTATACTCTTCTTAAGTAAAGTCAACTCTTATTAGGCACCCAGGTGTAGAACTTAAGGCATCTAGGAAGATTAGGTGCTGTCATAACAGAATGGCTCCGCACAAAGGATCATCTATAGCATCCAGGTCTATACAAAACACCTACTTCATTTTCCCAAATGGACCAGGAACGCTGTCCCACTATTAATATATCACTTTGCTGAATGATCTAGGCCACACATTCCCCCCAGCTCATCCCAAGTTTTTTAAAAAATACTTCTATAGTTGGTTTCATTGAAGTCTTAAGCCTGCTATTCCTCTTTAGCATAGAAGTAAAATGAAGGGAACATTTTTCTGTGTCTACAATAGATGCTATAAAATAAAGCTAAATAAGTAGCATGATAAACTGTAGGTATGTAGAAACTAGAGACATTATACATGTATAAAGAATGAAAGATAAATTCAGGACACTGACTGTATGAACCTACCCCATTCTCAATCTAATACTGCCTAAATACCAAATTTTAAACAGTAAAAACTAAGTATAATTTCTTCTATACAATTGGTTGAACTTAGGCGCATGAACAAGAAGTTCTTGAATTCACCCATCCAGGACTGGGGGTTCGTAACATTACACTTCAAAATACTAACTTAACCAAATACAAGAAGCAATACAGAGCTCACAGAAAGAAAGAATGGTATTTAAATTTGAGATAACCCACGGATTACAGAGCAGAAATTCCTCATGTAAAGAAGTGCTGAGAACATTAGTTAGGACTAATTCGGTTTTAGAAAATTCAGGTGAAATCCAATGTCATTACAGAAAGAAGATGAGAGAGCTACGTAGATTTGGCTTGTTTTGAAAATGGAAAGGGTCAGAGGAATGTATGCCAATCATGTTAAATAAAATAAATCCACTACTGCAAAAATTTCAGCCAGCATACAAAATAAATAAAATAGCTAAGGGGTTTGATCCAAGATCAACTCCTGTATGTTTTCCACAAAAACAATCAGTCAAGGAATAATTGCAGAAACAGTCCAGAAACAAATAAAATCTATTAAAGAACCAAATCACATCAAGATGACTGTTTGAAAAATAAAGAGTCAAGGGCAAAAAAACCCCCTATAATAGAAGTAAACATTCGAATAAGGAAACTACTTCTTAATAACAAAAAAAACCCTCATTACTTCCCCTTCTTATTTATATTTTGAAAATCTGGGCAGTTGTATATGAGTCAATCAACTAATGAATTACAGAAAAACATCCCATGTAGTCTTTTTACTGAGTTTTCTTTCCATAACTGATGACTCCTGTCAAGAACTACCATTACCCTAAAACACATGACCCATCACCAACAAATACTTTTCACCTGTAAAAGTAGTCATCAAGCAACTAGCTCTGAGGTATTTTCAAAAGTCTGTAAATCCATCCTTTCCTTTTGCCAGGGCAGCCAATGTCACTTGTTACTATCTTAAATCCCTTTCCCCAATACCTACACCCCAGAAGTTCCCTCCTACACTCATCATCTTCAGGTGCGATTAAAAGATAAATCTCACTACAGCTCACCTACCAATGAATCTGTACTTCCATCAGTTATTCTGCTGAGTCGTTTGCGTATCCCTGCATGTCCTTCTTCCATTACGCAAACTGGAGAAGTCTCAGTGGAGTAGTTACTCAGTGAGACCACTCAACAAATTTAAGACCCTGGCAGCAACAAACATTGCTGCTGATTTTCACAGGCAAACATCCCTGGAGAAGTAACATGATATCCAAGATGCTCTGAAGATGATTCATGTGGCCTTTTGTGCACTCACTGCTCATTACTATCTAACAATGCTTGAAGTTACACAAGGTAAGTAATATTTAGTAAGACTGCACAGATATCTAATAGAAATACACAGCAGTGGACACTGTCTATTCTACCCATCTCTGACATGCTAAAAAGCAATTAGTATTTTTTGAGACAAAGCAAACAGACATACTGGTTTCCCCTTAAGAGAAAAAAACCAAACCAAAACTAACCCACCAGAAAGTGAATACTACAAAAAGTCTTTTACTTACAAATAACCAAATCTGGTTACATTAAAACAATTTTGTGAAACTGCTTTTACGGCAGGCCTGCCAAAAACAAACAAAATACTACCACCAAGTAAGTAAATGTGTACTTCTATTTCAGCTATTCTAGGGCTATTACATAAATACAGTTAAATGACAGTAAATGAACTAGGAGAAAGATTGCTTGACTTCTTCCCCAACTGGCATTTATTTTTCAGCATTCACAAACATCGGCATTTTGATTGAATGAGTTAAACGCATCAAGAAATGTTGCCCCACTACTCCTATATTGACCAATAAAGGCTATTTGGACAAGGTTGTAGTATCTTTCATGCATCACCATGAAGCCTAATACTCAGCAGTGGTATTTTAGATGTCTAAATGAAGTCAGTAAATGCACTAAATTAATCCTTCATCTTATTCTCCAAGCCATCTCTCTCTAAAGGAAATGTAGATGCTGAAATTTGATGCTCTCAGGAATTAGTGCTTCAAGTAGATGGTACAAACCACCACATTTTGGCAAAAAATCCCCTAAATCTCTTGTGTGAGTTCAAACCCATCCCTTTTTTCAGATATATCCCCTATAGTTTTCTGTTGCATGAGAAATAAAACATTTCTGTAAGGAAAAGCAAAGTGTCTAGACTTCCAACAGCCTAGAACACAAGAAATAAGACTTACAGAGTAATGCACTATTCTGTACATAAATACAAATCAACAGATCATTTTCTTTTGAAAAACTTGCACTGATTCACGATAAAAAAAGAAAAGTTAAAGGAAAAAAGCAAGCTTACTTCTTCTTCATCAGGTTCTGCTTCTTCTGGTTCAATGGCAGACATAGTAGCAACAGGCTTGTTCCATGCCAACTTTAACTCTTGTCCTTTGAAACGAGATCCATGAATTGCAGCCTAAAACAAGTTTCAATGTTTTAGTTACACATTTATTTGTCAGGGGATAAAATTAACTTCCATAATACTTAAATGCCAGAAATAAAAACAACACCCTTGGTCTTTCAAAAGAAAATCCAAGTTGCAATTTGTTTATACTGAAGTGTCATTACTAGGTTAAAACAAAACAACTTCATTCACTGCACATGGGATTCACACATCCTTTCAGGAAAATGATCAAAATACATTCAGAAGAAATAAGGTCTGAAAATCATAAAACATTTGAAGATGTGGGTTAACATACTGATGCATCCTTCTGGTTTCTAATATTATCTTGACGGGTTCTTCACATTTCAAGGATGGACACAAAAATGTTAATGCATAACTCACCTGAAGGAGTTAGACATCCCACAAACACAAATTATTTAATACATTTTAAAAAAACCAAACCCAAACAACTAAAAAGGCTCCTTTGTGATTACAATTTAATCTACTAGAAAATGTTCCACTTCCTGTAAAGACACTGTAATTGAAATGTAAAAATTTTTAACTTATGGGATATTCATGCCTTTCTAAGTAACAGCTGCATTAAGTGGCTGCTTTGGAAATAGTATGTTCAAATTAAAGTAACATGAATGAGCATAAATCAGCGTTAGCAACAGGCCGAAATAACCGTCCTGGTCACAAAAGATTTATAGTACAATCTGAAAGCACAGCATAATGTGAAATGTAGAAACAATTACATGTTCAATGACATCTGAACATGAATTGTGTGATATTAAAGTCCCCAGGTATAAATTTTAAATCTGTACATATAAATTTATGATAAATTTAAAAGATTCTATGCTTATTAAAATGCAGCTCAGGAGCTTTTTGTCCATGGTCTCATCACAATGTCATAGAACTAGAATTTTTAGAAGTACTTATATGTGACATTAAGGTCCAGAAACAACTTGTAATCTTTAGAAGAAATTACTACTACATAAAAATGCAACATTTTACAACAGGGAATCCTCCACTTTCTTCCAGGCTAGAACACATATGATCATAAAGCTTAGGCCTATTTTCATTTAAGAAGGTAAAATATTAGCTGCATTTACATCACAATTGGCCTCAGCAGAGGTTTTCAATGATTACCTTCTAGAACCTCTCCTATTGCCAGTCTTAAAGTCTGGTTTAATAGTAAACACAGAAATTCCAGTGGAAATAAATATTTAAGAGTATCTCAGGGAAAACAGATATTTAAGTAAATAAGAAAAAAACAGTTTTAATAGAACTTTAAATTAAAAATGATGCTGCATTTTGACACAAAATCATTAGACAATTTAAAGTTTTAATGCTAACTAGAATGTGGACATCTCATGCATCAATCGTGAAAGCCAACCCAGTTAAAATATCCCCACCTACCAGAGCATAGTCTAAACTTAACTCTGAATACAGCTTGAAAGTTACACCTATTCTATTTGAGAGTGATTAAGGAAAAATATACTGCTTTTCAAATGCAGTGAAATGCAACATAAAAGAAAAAAAAAAGAAAAACAAGTACATAATGTTGACTTCAACCTTTCCACCAAATATCTAACTTTTACCCCTGCCCACATCTTTCTTTACTCTTTTTCACTACTTTCTTTTTCAGTTACTTCCCATCTCTACACTTCATGCTTGGTTCCAAAATACTATCATTCCCTGCTTTTCGGGTACAGAAACTTAGCTAAGACTGATATGACTCTTTATGGCAATTTTTAGGTAAAACAGATAAGAGTAAAAACTGTATTTCGCTGATAAATATCTGTAGTAAAATACTGTCAACATCCTTGTGAATCATACTCCACCTGGGAGAAAACTTCACTTGGACAGTCCATAAAACCAGACTGTTCTTCTAGGTGATTTTTTATAAGGGAAGCAGAAGTTTCTTTCCATATTTAGAATATGGCTTTTATCTGCACGCACACTTTTCTTAATCTTCACAGAGCTTTTGTCCACTGTTGAACTGCGTTCCTACCATACAATTGTACCGTACTGTTTTTCCCTGTCACTCAGTATATATTATGTATCATTAAAATACCTTTTTTAGAGAATATAATCTCCATATTACTAGTGCCCATTGTTGCTATATATACACGATTTCCTCAAACAAAATGTCTGTGTTTCCGTAAAACATCTGTACATGCATCAAATTGCTTCTCAAAATATGGTAGCAGTAATGATAGTATAAATTTTAAAACCTATTGTCAGTGGCTTAATTTGAATTGTAAATATCAGCATTTCTGTCAATCAAGTCGGTGTTGTCTCAAGATGAAGTATATAAAAAGAGGAATCAAGCCAAGACTGAAAATTTTGTTCAAGTTAAGTTCCACAAGATGAACTTTATATAAGAAGAGAATCCGTGCAAAATAAAAATATAAAATGAAATCTTTCCATACAACCATACCATAAACATGAACACATTCTGGACTCCCTCTTTTTTTCAGGATACTCCTTTCAAACTGTTATGGAAGAAATATTTAAAAAAAAAAAACAAAACCACAAACATTTGCAGAACAACCACGGTGGTTATTTTGTGCAAGTTCAAACTACCTACACCACAGGCCAATTAAGACAGGAGTCTACCAAGCCAAATGCATTAAGTCTTAAAGATCTGCAAGTAAGGACAGTGAATTAAAATGTATCTCAACTCTGGATTTCAGTCTCTAAAAGTTTCTTCTGTAATTCTATGCTTCTGTAATTGCCTAAATTGAACAAACATACTGAAAGAGGAAAACAAAAAAAACCCGTATCACATCAGATCACATTTACACCATCACAGGTTTTCAGCACACGTAAATCCAGCTGATCCTAAAACAAAATACATAGGCTTACTCCACAGGCAGACTGTGAAGGTACCAACTCCTCAGGTGAAAACAAGTGGCAATTAAATAGATATAAACAAAGGTATTTCACTATCAATTCCAACATGTTTCTCAATTTCTCTCCCCTATCCTGTACTTCAGTTTGCTATAAACATCTCCATTTTCTATGTTCACTAATACACTGTTTAAATAAATCTGTCAAATCTAGAAAGTAGTTGAACATTGTAGTGCATTTTCAACAAAGACTATACTCACAACTTCAGCTTCTGCTCTTGTCTTAAAGGTAATCACCGCATGGAGAGAAGAGTCATCTATCTGGCAATCTTCAATTTCACCATATTGCTTTTAATACATAAAAAAATAAAAGCTTAGTGAAATAGTTCTCCAATTCTAAAAATGCTGTCCTAAATCAAATGTCCTCAAAAAATCACTTAACGTTACAACAGCATACCTTTCACAACCTTAAGCCCAATCTGAATACTTGTCTTTGCATGGAATTCAGTTACTTTTACTTGCATTTCTTAGAAACAAAAGTGCTGCAGTCTCAGGCTTTTGAGTTGTAAGCATACACGTATGAAGTAAAAGTATGACAGAAAATAAGTTTTCTGCTTCAATACTTCCCTCTTGATCAGAAAGAAGTGATCCTGAAATTATTCCATTAGTCCATTATGAAACTCTTCCACAAAAAGATTTACCAGACACAGGAACTGTGGCCTACTTTTACACCAAAAATTTGTAAAATTATTGCTTAAATGTCCTGTACAACATATACCTCTGTACAAAGTTCTTTTGTTCCCGTTAAATATGCACACACATATGTACAGGTATGTATGAAGTTCAGTCTGTTTTATCTTTCTATAGAAAATATTTTTGGTTTTTTTACAGTTATGATAGTTCCTCTTCATTACCCTACATAGAACCATAGTGTGGTTTGGGTTGGAAGGGACTTAAAAGATCACACAGATCCAAGCCCCTGACAACAGGCAGAGACACCTCCACTAGATCAGGCTGCTCATGGCTCTATCCAACCTGGTCTTGAACACTGTCAGGGATGGGGCATCCACAACTTACCTGGACAAACTATTCCAGTGTTTCACCGCTCTCAGGGTGAAGAGTTTTTCTCCCAGTGTCTAGTCTAAATCTTCCCCTCTCCAATTAACGGCCATGACCCCTGGTCCTATCACTAGATACCCCTGCAAAAAGTCCCTCGTCAGCTTTCTTGCAGTCCCCCTTCAAGTAGTGCAAAGCTGCTGTAAGTTCTCCCTGAAGCCTTCTCTTCCCCAGGCTGAATAACTCCAACTCTTTCAGCCTGTCCTTGTATGGGAGGTGCTCCAGCCCTCCAATCATCTTCATGGTCCTCCTCTGGACATATTCCAACATATTCTGGACATAGTTCCATACCCTTATGTTGAGGACTCCAGAACTGGATCCTGCACTCTGGATGAGGTCTCACAAGAGAGCAACGGAGCAGCAGAATCAACTACCTTGACCTGCTGGCCATGCTTGTTCTGACGCTGCCCAGGATATGGTTGGCCTTCTGGGCTGCGATCACACATTGCTGGCTCATGTCAAGCTTCTCAATGAGCACCCCTAAGTCCTTTTCTGCAGGCCTGTTCCAAATCGCATCACCGCCGTATCCTTACAGAAACCACAGACTGCCCAAATCCAAGCATAGGACCTAAAAACTTACAATTTTACATATATCGCAAACAAAAAAATACTGTAAGCCCTTACTTTAAATTCCAAATTTCTTTTTAAGAAAGAAACAAGCCTTGTAAATGCTATGCGATTAGAGCTGTAACTAGCTGAACCAATGCTGTAATTTGTTTCACCTTTTTCTGATAAATCTGTTCATGGAAAAGAGAATGTATCTCGTTAAAGAACCATTCCTAAGCAGTACTTCCACATGAATTCAGTGGAAACAAGTCATTCAATAGAAAAACATCATCCAAAGAATAAAAACAGCAAAATTGCCACATACCGCAAAATGAGGAAGAAGATCTTCTCTATCACTTTCGGTAAATGCAGAGATTTCTAACGCCCTAGGTCGATGATCCACAACTGCATGCACAGGAACTCCTCTGCCTCTACCCCGGCCTCGTATTCCTCTACCTCTGCTACGTGATGCACCCCGACCTCTTGCATGAACCCCTCTACCACGAACTGAAGAAAGAATCCCTCGTTTGGCAGCCTAAAATGTTTACACAGAACACATTATGTACTGAAATTCATAATTCAAATGTTCAGACAAAATTAACAAATACACTTTCTGATGTTTCCTAAACACACATGCCCAAAGAAGTCTCAGAAAAAGCAGCTTACATGTCTTAAAACAGCAATAGGCAAATGCATTAACGACATTTCAAAGCTAATATTGTTAATTATAAAAACATCAAAATAGGATGAAAATAGGAAAAATAAAGGTATTAAAACTAGATGTCAACAGTGCTTAACTGCGAGAATAAATTCCTCACAGGAGAAAGGAACTGCAGTACAACATTTGAAATTTCATTAACAAAAGTTTTTTAATGGAGTGACTAACTACTTGATTTGTGTCTTGTATCTTTGCCTCTTAATTTGTCTCTTGAAGTCCAGTCAGGACTTTTATTCTGACTAGAATTAATCCAGCGTAATAACTCTTGGCCACAGAACTGTGAGGTATGAACAGAGGCTCTAAGAAGCATCTCCAAGGACAAAGTATTTACTAAAAATCTTGCTCTATGTACTCATTAATTTCCATTCACACAACACTTGTGTATCTCTTCTAGAGAACTGGCACACACTCTCTGAGAAAAGTCAAAAGGCCAATGACCATTATCTCTGATGAAATTAAAAAATAATTTGTGATAGTATAAGATAATTCAATTTTCAATTATTGTAAAGAGAATCCTGTGTGTTCATTATAAAAAATATTAAATAAATAAATAATCCAGACAGCTAAAGATTATGCTGACTCAACAACCAAGCTGTATACTATTTGGGTTTTCTCACAGTAAAATCAGACTCCTACAATAGAACAGCAGGTTAGGAATTGTGGGACTTGAGGTCACAAAAAGCATGTGTGAATATTTTTCTAAACAACTTGATGGAATACTAAAGAATCAAACATCAAGGGAAAAAAACCTCAGAATATATATGATTAACAGAAGCTTTTATAATATCTCCATTCAACTGGCTTGGTTTACTAACAAACTTATTTCCACAATTATCAAAACTGCATAATAACTTCATTTTAAAGTAGGATTTTAATGCAACTTTGTCCTACTTATAAGCATTGTGTTCATATGTAGTTACACGTAAGACATGACCAAACTTCATTATGACAAAGAGGGATTTAAGCAACAGCAGCCTGCTTAACAGTAAAAGGAGATAAGATCATGCAATTAAGCAGATATTATGCAATCGTACAGGCGAGACAGCGTAACATAACAGAATAACACACAGCATTCAGAATTTCTAAAGTAAAACTCATGAAAAATCTTACACAGCATTCCGAATTTTTTTAAAAGCAAGTACTCTTAAGACAAAGCACATTTCTATACACTGAACAGTTCCTTGAAACACTATTTGGTTCTGTTAAGTCATCCTTCTCTTGAACCCAACACTGTAATACTACTTGGGGCACTTAAGCCTTTTTGGTTTATCTCATTAAAAGGATGCTAACACTTAAGAATAAAAGATCAATCAGTGTTTTTCAACTCTCCTCTATCAAACACAACATCAACTACAGGTAACAACTTAAAAACACTCCATGCTCTCAACAACGCGTTACTACCACCAATCTATGAAGTACCACATCATCTAAACAGAGAATTTAAATAATTTAACATTCAAAATTAAAGACAAAACTTTTTTTGTACCTCAGTAGAATTCAAGTACATTTTTAAAAGTATTCCTGTTAAATTCCTTCATCTACATGCAACTTAATATCACCCTCCAAAAAAAAAAAACCTGTTGTTGATATAATACACAAGCTAATAAACATATATGAAAATACATGATTAAAAGTTAATTGGCACAAAAGAACATACTTCCAGCTGTAGCTCTGTATATTTTCGTCTTAATTCCGTAACTTCTTCACCAGCTTGCATCTTCTTGTATAAATCCAGTTCAGTATCTAGTAACTCTTTCTGCATCTAAGAAATTGTTATGGTAAATTATTAGTTCCACAGTTCAAATACTCTACTGAGGAAACAATTTCCTGATAAAACCCAAGATTCTACTGCTATGCTCCTATTAGCAGCCTATTTAAAAAATACACAGCATCTTAAGGATTGGCAGGACAGGCCTCCAGGTAAGGTAGAAGTCTGCCACAATACCTCTATTTGGAAAACAAGTATCTAGAACCTCTAAGGAAAGGGAATTTGAAAACTAGAAACCCTAGGGAAATTTTTAATTGAACCAAGTTGTGGTGTATTAATTCAGACCACAGCTGTAATTTTGCAAGTATACTGCTTACTACGCTAGGTTTCCATCTTCAAAAACAAATCAACCACAAACTTAAGAGCCTTCTTGTCAAGATAATACTTCAACGTGTCTTTCTGAGCTTGGTGGTGTCAAAGCTTTTAGACTGCCACACAAAGCCAAAGGGAATGGAATTTATCCTAAAGTAGAAATACACAATTATATGGTGGTGATGAGATAAAAAGGGATTCTACAAAAAAAAAAAAGCAGAACAATTATGGATGAATACAAATCTATAACCAATAATGAGAAAAAGAGTCCAAGTTTATCGCAATTCCATTGCAAAAAGCACAAGTGGTAGCTGTGTTCAGGTCAGAATATAAAAAACAGTAACAAGACCTCTGCTAACAAAAGGCTGGCCTCTGATGCACCTGGAGTTGCCTTCCAGCACACAGTGCTTTTAAAAAAAATATTAGAAAGCACAAAAATACATATGAAACTACAATGTGTCTCCAAACCTGAATTTAGACATGTTTATTGGAACCACTGATGTGCAGATGATGGTACAGGTGGAGGAAGGGGCTTTATGTGACCATGAAAGTTTGATTTGAAGTTCTATCTCAAATTGAAAGCTTTTTAAAAAAAAAAAAAAAATGGAAAAAGCAGCAGCCAAATGTTCCAATGACATAACAAATGAAGAATAAAATTACAGATGACTGTGAAGCAGTTTTATATTTACACCCGATGATTCAAAACCACAGCATGTAATTTATTCAAAGGCTGGTTGTCAAGAGATGAAGGTTTCGCAGTTGTGACAGTTGGAAACCAAGTATCACCACTGAACGATAAAGGGGGGATTTTTTGTTTCTTTGTTTTTTCCTGGAAGCTTTAAAAGAAAAAAAGCTGGATTATTCAACTGGCAACTTAAAACCTGAACCCCTTTTACCCCATTTTCTGATTATCTACAGCAACCACAGTTGCACCTGCTGATGGAACGAGACGATCCCCAGAGTTCCCTTTAATCTCAAACATTTAGAGCAACTTCATTTACTGGACTATTCTCTTTCTCTCTATTGGTTTACTGAACCAGCCACAGGGTAAAATAACTGTCATGGGTCAAAATACTGCATTCAAAATTAGATAGTCAAGAGTTTATCAAGTTCGTGATGCAACTTGCTAATTCACTTATATGGGTCTATATTTTCTCCGTATGTGACAACACCAGAAAAAAACCATTATTCTTGGATCAACACTGTTTTAAACTATAAGCTATTCTTCCCCTTTTAACTTATGAAGCACTGTAAGCCACCCAGCAGAAGATTATTCCTCAAAACCAGGAAGCTTCAACTACCAAATGTAGTTTTGACTATGTCCTGAAAACTGGCAAATTCACTCTATAAGTACGTAACTTCTTCCTTCAGACCTCTTCTCAGGAAAATTTTCTCACCAAACACCACCCCATTTTTCCCAAAAACTTAATCTTGTGCCTCATTTTCAAAAAAACAAAACAAAACAAATTTAATCTTATTACAGCAGTGTCTGAATTCTGGAATTATTACAGTTAGTTCCTCCTATAAAGGCACAGTAGAGTATTCTGCAACTGAAGTTATATTAAGAGACAAATTGATTTCCAGAAAATATAATCTATGTCAATTTTCAGGATACAAATATGATGCTTCATCTTTTTCACTGATAAACAATGCAAGGAGATACTGTGATTACAAACAGGTCATTTCAGTATTTCTTCTTGATATTTCTTTTCAAAACTGTGCATCACTAATTTACACTGTAGTTACTTTTAATGCCTGCATTTCCATGCAAAAGAAGCAGTAGAACTGCTTTTCCTAGTATTCTAATGATGCATTTAAAATAAAATTGGGTTGTAATGTTACACTAGCTTTTAAAACAGAATCTGAAACATTAGAGAAGAATAAGCATTCTGAAGATTTCATGAGAGAACATACAAAGATCACATCATCTTGGTATGCACTTCCTCACTTGATAAATCAAGAAAAGCTTATAATGTATTTCAAAGAACATACTAATTTCTTAAAACTGTTGTTTTTTAAAGTCTTGCTTAATTCTTAAACACCTGGTGACCTGCTTAAGAGCAAATACTTGTGTTTAAAGCAAAACAATGCATTTTAAAAGATATTATAATCGCATCTTCTGACAGCTGGGAAACTGGTTGTAGACATATAAAAAAGAATCACAGTGGAGAAGGGAAATTCCAAACAGGTACAACACACACATGGATAGCTCAGTAGAAGGAAAATAGAACAGTATAATCTCCAATCTAAGAAGTTTTATATGCTGAAAAATTTCAGTGGCATTAAAAATGCAGGAAACTATGTACCATACAATTATTTCCATGAAGAGGGTTTTGTGTATTAAACTTGACCAGAAGATATATGTTTTGCATAATGATAACCCTCTTGCGTGAGAAATACTATTTTCATATTTTCCATTAAAAATTTAAGTAAGCAAGACTATCCACAAAAGACTGGATAAGGCAAATGAAATAATAATGATAGGCAGGGGTGAGGGTATTTTCAAAATGAAAAAATACCTGTGTTACAGTAGATAAACCTTTTGGATAAAAGTACAATTCCAAAATAAACTATGTTCCTTTAAAAAGTGGGCAAAACCAATGTCGCTTCAAAGAGGACTTAAAATTAAACCAGTTTGTTTCTAAATACTGCTATTGTGGCTGCATATTTTTGTCTGCTTACATTAGCATGTGAATTCATCTTATTAAAAAGCTGACCAAAATACAATACCTGAGTTTTAGTTTTCATGCTTTTTAAAGAAGCTGCTCCGGCTCCAGGTGATACACCTTTTAATTCATCCTTTAACCTGGTAATGCTATTAGTCAAAATTTCCAGCGTTTTCATGATTTCTGCTTTGTCTTCTGACTTCATGGCTTTATTCTTCTCCAGCTTTGAAATCAGCATCTGCCCAATTTAAAAAAAAATATATATAAATATACTCTTACCTAGAAACTACTATTACTAATCTGGTTTCCAGTACTCAATACAACTAATGGAAAAAAACAGCATATACATACTTAAATTAGTTCAGATTCAGTTTAAATGTCTTTTTGACCTTTTTCTCCTCCAAGCCAAGTGCATTCACTTTTCCTACATCAGTCTTTCTTGCCAAGTAGAACTCTCAGGCTTTCAGTTACCCCAAAAACAATACAAGTCAGATCCAAATTAGGCAATTTGAACTGAAATTGTATAAATTCGTAGTTTAGGTGAACTAACAAGATTAGTTAGATTTAAATGCTACACTTCAAATAATGCAACAGTAGCATTCTAAACCAAGTTATTACATAGGGCAGTTTCAAAGCCCATGCTTACAATCCTAAAATATTTTAGACAAGTTAATTGAGATTTCACAACTGAATTGCTAAGTTTCTTTAATGACAACATGTTACCTTTTGTGTTTCAATGTGCTTCTCTAAGATTTCCTGTTTCTTTTTTCTCACATCTTGTTGAAGTCGTAAAGCTTCCTAGAAGCATAAAAAAATTACAGAAAGTTTCTAGATTTTGAAAAATAATGCCAAAAGAATATGCTATACCTGACAACTGTACAGTAGTTACACATAATAATAGGAAAAAAATTACTAACAGAAACTCAAAGTACTAATAGCCAATATTTTAATTATGTTTTGGAAAACAATTTATCACGTATTAAAAAGGATCTAACAATCCTTCTTAGATCTGTACTGGGAAGGCTTCATTACTTCTTGCATACCAAGTAACCCCTTACACAACTCCACTGAAAGATGAAAGGCAATATTATATACTACAGCAAAAGGTGTAACATACAAGAAGTTGAATGTGCAAGGACAGTACCTTGAAAGCAACTGAAAATCAAGTACATCACTTAAAACACACTATTCAGTGTAGTTACAAGCAAAATGCATGTACACTCTTGTTTTCTAAAATTAAAACATTATCCCAAGAAAACCATCTCTTTTGTGTCTGACAACTAATTTTAGAAGTGACAAGTACTACCACTCAATCTACTAAAAACAGAATCTTGATGTTGCAATGGGCAAAATCAAAATTAATTGAAACTTAGAAGATTATGACACATTGCACTCACAATGAGGAGATGCCACAGTTGCTTTGCTCAGCTCCTACTAAAGCTGCTTGAAAGAAAGCAATTGCTTCTTGCCCTCACATACAGAACACAGAAGTCTTAGATAGCAGGACACTTTCAGAAAACAACTATGAGTTTTTATTTCATTGAATAAAAGAGGGGAGGCAGAAGATAATTTTGCACTTCTAGATCACCAATCACTTGGGGTTAGACTGGAAGTGACTAACATACAAAGAATATAAAAGCACAACAGCCATAAAAACCAGTAATAAGGTTTCTGTATGTCTTCCCAAATACTGACAAATTCTGCTGCATGAAATGTTAGTTCTGCAATACAGTGTGCCATCAGCTTTCTCAAGGGAGAGGGAAGGTAACAAGAGGATGAATGACAAGAAAAGCTAGGCAGACAAGAGTAAAGGAGCGAGCCCCACAAAATAAGAGTTTGCCACAAGTACTAGTATATTGAAATAGAAATCTCTCAAGATAGGATTGAGCCCAGGAGTATATGACAAGACAGCCAATCCCTTTAGCACATCTTCAGTGTCTTCTGCCAAACAACTCATACAGCTGCTATTATGAGTCAATAATTTACAACAAGCTTTTTGCCATTTCATAGGTACTTAGCTTGTTAATTTGACAGGTAAAGGTTCCAATTCCAAAAAACATGTTTAGGGGACAAAAATGAAATGAAATCGCCAAATTAGAAGTGATTTATTTAAAGTCTGGACCAGTGCCACAACTGACATTCAGTTACAAACTGCTATTTCAAACTATATTACACATTAGTTAGAGAAGTTTACCAATAAGATATAATCTTTACCATTTATACTGCTTTCAATACTTAAGTTTCAATCTAGCTTGGTGTTGAACTCTCAGTTTGTGGTTTGAAACCAATAAGATAAACATTATTCTATATTTAATTTCTCTAAATCATAGGAATAAGCCTGAAAAAAGTAGCTTTACTAGGTTCTTTTAACCAAGCTGATCTACAATTGAGTGACATATTTGAGGCCAAATGCATTTTTGTTGCATTTCCTCTCAAACATGAAAAGGGGTAGGGGCGGGGGAGGAATAGAAAACCTAACACAATGCAGAAAATAAAAACAGATGCTGGAGAACTATAGTTTGGAAACAAACTGCACAGCCATACAATTCTCTAAAGTGAAGAAAATTTTGGTTACAAGTACAAAATACACTGAGAATAAAGGCCAGTTTAATGAAAATAAACCCTTCTGGAACTGGCATTTAAAAGAGAAGAATAGTGACAATACTTCTCACTCACAACTGACAATTCATGTCTCCAGATGGAGATTTGCTTCCAGAAAAAAAAAAAGTTTCACATTTTGAATTCCTGGAGAGTTTTAAACCTGTTTACACTGCCTGAACACAAATGGACAAGATAATGCAACAATGCTGAAATTTTAGTTTTGAAAAGAAACCATTTCAGTGAATTTATTTTTTTAACTAGTTCTGTCTACACTCTTGAGATGAACATACATACTGCACTATCTCTAATGGTCACAAATTCCCAACCTAGGTCGATTTTAAAAAGAAGTATAATTTACCTGTTTTTTCTTCTGTGCTTCATTAGAGTCTAGCACGGAAGTGGAAACAACAGGCAAAGATTTCTGTGCTGCCTTCAAAGCAGCAGGGTTGTACACAGTTTTTGTCAAGCCAGTAGAAGTGGATAAAACCTATAGGAGGAAATCATTTTATTTTTTGCCAGTGAATTTCAGTTTGTTTGGTTTAAAAAAAAAACCACCATAAGTGCTTAAAAATATAAGTGTCTTTTCTTTTGTCTGTTTTGATGATATGGACTATAAAAATTTGGTGAAGCAACTATATTTGGAGTTCCTGAATTTAAATAATTTTTAAAGAAATAGCCCCATATCAGATAAATAAGAATTATAAACATCAGATTATAAATGCTTTCCTAGATTTCATATGTATTTCCAAATTTCAAATATATAAAGTTTTACATATTTGAACATAATTAAGGAAAAAAGATTTCTCCCAAAATTGTTTTTTGTTTTAAAGTTCAAAATACAAATTTTCATGTTTGCATAAATTTTCCAAGCAAAAACTCAAGATAATTTGAGGCTAAGGTCCAAAGTAGACAATAGTTTTTTCAAATGCAGTTTGTGCAAAGCAGAGCTTGCACAATCAACAAGAAGTAACTAAAGTTCAGGGAAGTCTTCAACATCATACAGCAAAGGAAGAGACTCCTATGTGTCTCTTATTTTTCCTACATTTGTAATAAAGTATGAAATTTTCACAGGACTTGCTAAGAACAGAGTTTTCTGCTTTATCACCTCTCAAATATACTATGTACATCTCCACAATATCTGAAGATTTGGATTATTCTCTTTTCTTAGCACATTCCTTAAAGGACATTTTTATTTGCCATGTTAGTACTGAAAAATCCACAGCTAAGTGCTGGAGATAATATAGTCATGATCTTGTCAGCCTTGTTAGCAAATCACAGCAATTACACAATCGGCATCATTTCCAGGAGTTGAAAAAAAACCTTTATATATACATACATATATATGTGTGTGTGTATGCGCGCGCATGCGTGTGGAAAATCAAAAGATTCATGCAGTCTCTACTGAATAGTAACCATGCACTCCATAAAACAGACAATGCCCACCCAACAGGAGAAAAGAGACAGTCAAGAAACATTAGAAAGATAGAAAAGATCGAGAGATCAAAAGAATTTACAACAAAACACTTTGTACTAGAGCGTTCCACTTTGTCATGCTATTTGTACTATCTTTTTCCCATACAGTATTTTCAAGAGTAAGCAGTGCAGAGAACAGAAAAATTCCAAGTACGTCAGGAGTCTTTTAAAAGGTGATACAGAACACTCAAAGACCTTGAAATAGGAGACAAAAGATTTCCTTCAACTTTTTAAAGCAAATTCATGTATGTACATCCCAATCATATAGCTGCTATTACGAAGCAGCTTTAGGATAGGCTACATCAAAAACAAAGAGAGGGTTACGCAAAGACAAAAATATTTGCACACTCCATTTGCCCTGAACTGTCTTCATGGCTTCCTCATCTGTTATAATATAAGGAGAGATGCTGCAGCACATCTATCTGCCATCACCTAATACAAAAGAGCATGAAGCAACACATCAAATGTCTTCTAAATCTCTTAATACTCTAAGTAGTTTGAACCCTTTCACAAGTTCATAAATTGCAAGTCTCTATACATCTATCTTGAAAGGCATCATGATGACCATTCCTTCTCCTTTTCCTCCTGCTCTTTTTGAAAGCATAGCTATCAACTTTCTCGCTGGAAAGTTCTTGTCAAATGCTGCATTCAGTCAGAAACAAAAAAAGTCTCAGATATGACATTTACATTTGACAGTTGTCAATCACCTACTTTATAAAGGTTATAAAGCATCATCATAGCAAACTAAGCAAAGTATTTCCTTGTAATAGGTCAGTAGTAGGTAAGACCAGGTCAAAACAAGTTTCAGTTTCAAACACTACTGAAAACACCAAAGGAAACTACTGCTTCAAAACTAGTCTAAAAAGCCCAGCAGCTAGCTGAAATCAGTCCATACAATAAGCTAATCACAGTGCAAAGCCATTATAACATGAATTAGCTCTTTCCAAAGAACTGTTTCAGAATAACAAATCCTACAGAATGAGAAAATATATTTCTATGCAAACTGAAGCAGACTTCCTATTTCTTAAGGATGTAGTATCTATGTAAAATGCAGTCCTGGAATACACAGTAAGATAGTTATTTCTGACTGAGTTAGAACAACAAGAATGCAAGTCAAGCAAACAAAATACAGGCAAGAATTCAGAATCAGTACATTTAGGTGGCCTGCTTAGCCTGAAACGAGACAAAAAGACATCCTGTTCAATTACAACTCAACATTAAGAATTACCACCTTTGTATGCCAAATATAGCGCAGTCTCTTTGGAGTCAATCTCACTTGTTAGATGCCACTAAATCCGTTAACTGCCACATCATAAGGAAGTGGGAAGTGGGGGAGTAGGTAGTGAGTAGGAATGTAGTTGTGCTTCATTTATTTCAGGTCAATCAAATTCCCAATGGAAAATACATATATATACATATATACACCTACACAGGAATCTTGTTACCAAGTAGAACTTGCTGTCTTTCTACCAAAGTCTTCTCAAATGAATGTTACAAACACGAAGGAAGCTTGTCCCCTAAGGCGCTTATACAGGTCTGGAAATATGTATCGTGAACTATGCTACAACTCTGTGTTCTGAAAATTGCAGCCACTGGACAAAATACAACTCAATCACAAATCAGATGCACCTTTCCCACCTTACCTCTGTTTGTCCTTTTTTTACATCGATTACTTTGCACTTTAATCTTTTCACAAGTACTGCAAATTTTAGGATCAAATAAGGCTGTGAACATTTACAGCATCACCTTTTAAGGGACACAAACACCCGAAAACTTTTTTTTTTTAAAAAAAAAAGACTTTCTATAGATTCATATGTAGTTTCAATTATTTTTGAAAAAATATTTGAATGTTACTCTAACAGCTCAGGGTCCTTGAACACATCTAGTTATTTTCTCAAATGAATAAGTGGAAGCTACTATACTAAAGCAAAAAATCACAGAACTGCTTTTGTTCTAGCATATTTTATTATTCTTACATTTAGCCATCTGCTAAGCTGAGTTTCAATACACTGTACTTAATAAAAGTAACCTTTAACAAATAACTTCATTCACAGTTATGACAAAATCGACACCAGGGATTTTATAATAAAAATTCTTCTACTGAAATTATATGTGAGAGGAAGAGGACATGAGACAGTATCTTACCTTTTCAGTTGTTGGAGTGACAGGCTTTGACACAAAACCCAGTCTATCCTTCACAGATAATTTAGTCACATTCTAAGAAAACAGAACAAAATCATGGTTCAAATATATTATACTTCATAAATATTTCACTGTTTCCTGTGTAATTGCAAATGTCAGGGATTTATTAAAAAACATATTTAATAAAACCATACGCTTTTGAGCAACAAAATAAGAAAAATAATGTTAAAGCAGTAAATAAAATGAACTTTAAATGTTTGATTTTACAGTTAACATACACCTATACTGGATAAGACAAAGACAAAGCCAAATCTGGATTTAAAGATCACATATATTTTTTCTGAAAAGTCATGGCATGCTAGCTGGCAAAGATTTATCTATCCTTGTAAACACACTTCAGTTTTTGTGTTTTATAATCTATTTGCAGGCATCAATTGTAGAAAGTGGTTTGAAGTTAAAAGTATAAATGTCTTCTGAAGCATGATCTTCCTTCCCAGAACTATAGCAGCAGCACAATGCTAAGAATGAAAAACGATAAAAATGTAAAGGCTATTCCTAATAGGAGTAACATGCCAAACCATCACTAACCATATGGTTACTACGATCTTCCTTGTACTATTGGTGATCTACAAAAGTCAAAGACACTTTCAGATCCACTAGTCCCTTAACAGTTTTAGCTGTTTAATAGATACAATATTAGAAAAAGGATAGCTTTAGTTCTTTGGACGGAAACCAACTTTACTTTCAAATCTGAAACCAGCAATTTAACAGAATGTTACCAAAATATTCTCACATTTTGTTGTTTGTTTGTTTGTTTTTTTTAAATTAAAGAAAAAAGCTATGATACTAAAAATTAAGTACTATGGCCAGGTAAGAAAGTCAAATATAATTGTACTGAAGAAAACGTTCATAACAAAACAACAGAATTAAATCAGATGCATTTATAGGTGGTAAAAATATACTTGCACTATCAGAGTAAGTTTAAGAGATATATTCTTACACTACGAAACCTATTAAAGAAAAACATGCAACTGTTTGGGTTTTTTTATTACCACACATACCTGAGTAACTTCTGTATTGGCACTCTGTGCTTCTGCAGGTTCAATATTACTTGTGGGTACCGGACCTAATCGCTCCTTGACTGATTGTTTCACTACCGGTAAACTCGGCTGCTGAACTAAGGGTTGTATCACCTGTAACACCACCACACACACCCCAGAAAAGCATATGGTAATATTAACAACAGGAGGCTGTTAGGTATGTAGCTCAATAAACACAGAGAAATTGTTGCAATAGCATTTAGATTTACACTTCTTCCTTTCTATCATTCAATAGTTTTTTTCACCTGATGGCAAAAAGAAGCACTTCATGAGATGCAGGATATTATACCTTCTATTTCTGTAGTGTATACAGCAATAACATTTATTTTGCACCTGCAGATCACAGAAGTGATCAAACAATTCTGGTCTATTGTTATTTACCATGTCTACTTAAACTATCTTTTTATTTTATTTATTTTTTTATTTCCATCTGATACAACTGAATAAAAAGTAATAAGTACTCTTCCAATCCCTTCCATAAATCTTTCATCATGAATCACCTAGTTTTGGAAAGCCAGAAAAACTTGTATTAAACAGTTTCACTTTTTACAGCAATACGTCACTCTTAATCTCTTATGTGTTTAACTTAGACAAAATAAAAAAAAAGAAATAAGGATACGGAAACATACCTTCATAGGAAAAAGAAAACAGAGCAGCTGATCTTTGAACCTCCCATGGATATGCTCTGATAGCTAATGCCCTGCCTTTTTATGTTTGACAAAAACATGAAACACTTAAGACCAAAAAAATGCTTCCAAGCAAGCCTCCTGCCATATTTATAACCCTCAGGAGGTCACCTAATCCATTCCTTTAGTCAGCTATACCCAGGCCATTACTGACAAAACCTATCTAGTTTTTACAAATTTCCAATGAAAGGTCCTATCACCTCTCTAGGAAAGTGTTTCACAGTAGTTTTTAGCATCAGAAGATTCTTTTTTTTAATATCTAACCTAAAATTCCTGCACTGCCTTTAAAACCCACTACTACTTGTTTTATCTACCACAGATGAGGAAAGCACATTATTTCTGCTTCCTGGAAGAAGCCTTTTATTTGATGATTTATTATGGTTGATTCCTGCCATTTTTACTAAGCACTATCAATCATTTCAGAATTTCCACAGTAAGAACATTACAAAGTAATCCTGCTGAAGATACAGCAATGCTCACAAAATTGTTCAGGAACACATACCACTGCAGGGACAACTTAAAAACCAACTTATTTTATACTAAAAAAAAAAATCAAAAGCCTGTCTTTAGTGCCCAAAAGTAAAAAAAAAAAAAAAAATAAATAAAAAAAAAAAAAAAAAAAAAAAAAAAACCAAACCCAAAACAGCCAGAAACCCTTTTGAATAAATGTGAAATTAATTCTGCCGTACTACACCAGAAATCTTGAAAAAATTCAAATACTTACACTATGTGAAATACTACAAGAAAAGAGCTTCCATACTATTTGTAGATATAGCACCAAATACTTATTTTAATGAAAATATTCATACTATGGAAAGGCATATGAATTAAAAATACCTGTTTACTGACTCAAAAAATTTGTAATTGTTATATTTTGGGACAGAAGAACATGAAAGCATCGCTCTTAGAATTTAATTATCTGTTTAAATATTTCTTGTCACTGTGTGCCCTCTATCACCCACATGCACTTCAAACTAATCTCCTGACACATGCTAAAAGCTCCCTTAATACTGTCACCTGGTACCAAAGGGGATTTCATCCTCAAACCATCACAGTTAACTTTCCAAAAGCATTGTGCTGAGAAGCTAGGAACATGACTTTGTAAGATTATTTAAAACTCATGTTTTGCAAAGTTATACAGATCAGATACTTGTTTGGAAATACAGTTAACACTCCAAGCCGGATAGCATAATCAGCAAATAAGCTGATGGCTATAACTGCTGAAGCTATCCTTCAAGAGAGGTAATGCTTGTATGAATGCAAATTACATACTCCACTGCCCTCTTCCGGCTGATGAGATGTAAATCAAGATCAGAAAATAAACACCATTCTAAATAGCCCAAGTTCAGATCAAACATCAAGGATGTTTATAAATTTGCTTCCAAACTCAAATCTAAAGGATGATAACTGGGGAGACAGCAAGACAGGTGAAATTGCATTTTTATAGACAAAAAGTGGAGCATTTATGGCAAAAAATAGGAGGAAAATCTACAGCAAGATTGCTTTGGAAAACTGGGTCACTGATTCTGAATGATGATTACAGGTACCATCCAGAGAAGAAGGAAGTTAAAACTTAGAGCAGCAACAATTGAAAGAATCCTCTAACAACTCATTTGTTCATTACATCAGTATATAAATAACTGAGCATTTCTTCTACAAGACTTGCCTTGTATTTTTTAAATGTACGATGTATTGTTCCACATTGACAGCAAGTTCAACATAGCAGGACACAAGTATTTAGAAGGTTTTGATAGACCAGGAGCTATCTAACAAGACTGTCTACAAAGACAGAGTACCTACACAGCGTAGACGAATGCAAGTTTTCTCTTATGTTTGACCAGAACCATTATGCCTCCTAACGAATACGCTTTGGCTTGCCACAGTTTATGAATCTAAGGTTCACAACAGTAACTGCTATTCCATAATCTTAAAAAGCTGCCAATGCTACTATACACATGACAACTACCAACAGGTCCACCACTGTTCAATTCAATCCAAAAGCATAGAAAATAATAAAATAGTTTAGTTGGAAGGGACCTACAATGACCATCTAGTCCACCTGCCTGAGACTTAACCAGAAGTTAAAGCATATTGAAGGTATCCCCCAAATGGCTCTTTAAACACTGACGGGCTTGAGGCATTAACCACATATCCAGGAAGCCTGTTCCAGTGTTCCACCACCTTTTCTGCTAAGAAAAGCTTGCTAATGTCCAGCCTGAACCTCCCCTGATGCATCTCTGAACCATGCCCAGGTGTCCTGTCATTGGACACCAGAGAGATCAGTACCTCCTTCTCCACTTAAACATTTAAAATGCCCCCGATCCATTCCCACAGAATTAGCCTTGCTAATGCAGCTCTCCTCTACATTGTTGTTTGCATTCCTTCTCTCTGTATACATGTGCGTGTATCTCTATATACACAGAAGTAGCTTTGTGTAAAACAAATTTTATTACTACTTTTTACAGCAGCATGCATGCTCATCAGGAAAGGAAGAAGACTGAAAACACTAGCACATTTTAGAAGAAGATGAATACTGCCTTTCAAGAAATGAAATAACTACTTTTTTAAGAAGGAAAAAAAGAATCTACTCATTAGACCAAAATATGTCATTTATCTGATAGCATTATCAAATCTTGCTTCACCTATGATAAAAGAGTTGAAGTCTCTGCAACTCACAGAAGGGCTATAAACACTTGGTTTTATCTTGCTAATAAACTCCTGAACCTTGTATCTGAGGTCAAAGAATCCACAAGTGAAGAATAACTTGAGGAAAAAATTACATCAAGTATTCATTCCTTCAGAAGTACTTAGTTTACTTGCTATTAAGCATTTGGTTTAGATGTTTAAAACGTTACATTTCACATAACATTCTAGATAGAACAGACTTGGATCCTCTACCTTCTGTGCAGTAGTTTGGATTTGTGGTGCACTGCCTTCCCGATGCCAATAAACTTTAATGAAACGATTATTTAATACTGCTTCTGTACTTGATATAGCTTTCTTTGCTTCCTCGTGCGTGGCAAACTGAATAAGGGCACCTTCTGGATCCCCTTGATATGCAACCTATGATTTAAAACAGAAGAAAAAAACAAAACTTACTGCAGGTAGAACTTCCATGTCTGGATTATCATACAATCAGTAATTTCAAGGCTCAGAGGCTTTCAATAACTACTTCCCATTCACGATTCTGTTCAACAAACCTGGCATCAACACGCAACCTTGAGATTAAGCTAAAAAACTTCAAGAAAAGTTAAAGAACCCAAACCAAATAGAAGTAAAAAAACTAAGCAGTCTAACAGTATTACTAATTGCTAATGAGTAGCACTTAGAGGGTCAGTTAGTAGGTGTCCTGGCTAGTATCACAGCTAGACAAAGTTCATTTTGGTTCTCCTCTTTTCCTTTGAGCATCGACATATTTTCAAGACCTTCAAAAGGATGAACTCAACCTTCTGGAAGACTGTATCTTGCAATAACCATCTGCATCTCTCTATACAAATCCACACACAATTTTACTTGCCCTAAACTACGGAAAAGCTTCAGAAATATTTAACAGCAATTACGAGAGCTTTAAATTCCTTCAAATGTTCATTAATTGCTTCAGTATTCAGACAGGCACAGCAGGTTTATCCTGTACTGTATCAGTACACACAAACAGAATATTTGACCTCTTCATTCAATCTCTCATTGAAAACAAGGAAGTGTACATAAAAACACAAGTTAGCCTCTGAAACTTTATGAAGCATAATGAAAGAGCAGACTAAGCAGTTTAGAGATCGGATATGAAATATTGATACTACCCATATAGCCTCCAATATGTAACACCAACATAAGTCAGGCCTTAGATATTTGCATCTCTTTTGTACCTTTCTCTAATTGTTTGATGGTTTCCGTCTATAAACGCAAGTCACTCAGATACACTTCAAAGTAATTATATGGGACAAATTGCCACTACTATGGGACCAGAAAACAATAATATCACAAGAACTTCTTCTGGATGAGAAATACAGGCTTTCTGTGTTTATAATTTATCTCAAAAAATACAAAGGGTTTATGATACCAGATCCAAATCTGAGAAAAGAGGTGAAGGAAAAACATTTCAAATCAATTCTCAATGGTTTAAACAACAAAACTTAAAAGTCTTAGCTGTGAGGAAAACAATTATTCAAAATCTAAAATATGACTAGAAATCTCATTTCTGCTTCCATTAAAAACAATGTGATAATGTTTAAGAAATAAGTTATGAAAACAATGAGAACAGTTTCAGAGAACCCATTAAAACACAGCTGGCATTCTTCTTTTAGCTACTACCTCTCTCATTAAACAAAGCATACTGCCTTCTCTTTATCGACTCTTACCTGCAAGTTGACTAAGTTTCCAAACTTACTGAAGTGCTCGTTAAGTTTGCTGATATTGTTAAGTTCTGCGGGAACTTTTCTCAATTCAAGTTTTGTATTTTCATTTCCAAACTGCACCTTCTTCTGGAAACCTGGACTATTTGTTCTGTTAAAATTTTGCCTGCAAGAAAGAAAAATCACGCCAGAAATCCATAGCAAGCTAGCAAACACAATGTTAAACTGCATATGCTTACACAGGAGCATGTGTGTATGAGACAGATGTGCAGACTTAGAATAATTTTATAAAACCATAGAAAACTACAGCACTATTCCCCATTGATACTCTGCATAAACCAGCACATAAATCTGCAAGATAATTCACAATAATTTGCTTTTGCCTGTAAGTTTAGAGAAGCAACGTGGAAGTCAAAACTCTCTCAGCTATTCCACGGAAACTTCCCATTAAAATTTAAAAAAATTAATTCAAGGCTCTTCTCAGTCCTCGTGACCTCTTAAAAATCCCTTCCAATCTTCTGTCACTTCCTGTACCCGTAGGCACTAAGCACTGCACCTTATACTTTGTCAGTAACATACCTGGCAACTCAAACCAACACAGAAATGATACAATTCAAATGTCCAAACTAAAACCAGTAATTTCTAACAGGCATCACACTGCAGTTTCTCTGTATCTTTTATCATTCCAGCTTTCAGGAAGTAGATCTCTGTACCATCTACAGTGACTTCAGCTATCTCTATACTGCCTTTGAAAGAAGACAGTCAAATATAGATCACTCTTATGGTGTGATTTATTTTAGCACAGTCAGGTTAGTCACAATTTAACTTTCTGGCAATGTATATAGATACATCTATGTTTCAGATTACAGCAAAGACCTCCACAGAAACCCAACTATTAGAACAACCTTGTTTCAATGATCACTCACTTGTCAAACCAAGTCTTCTTTGCAGGAATTCCACCATCCCCTGCACCAATCGTTCTTTTCCTGGATTCAGCATCTACTACTATTCTCATACTGCTTTTATTAGGAGGTTTTTCTGTAAACAGACAAAAAGATTTTTCAATATTTATTTTCTTCGTATTTGATTTTAAAAGAGCATTCTGCTCACTCACATCAAATTTGCACTGAAAAGCACACTTGATTTCTTTGAAATTACCATGATCCTTGTTCAAACTGAATAAAACTTGGTCAGACTTTTCTTCTTAACTAACAACAGATGCTGCAACAGACGAAAATAGCTAGTAGCTTTCCTTTTTTTACAGTAATATCACACAAAGGAAACAGAAGATGTGTGACAAAAGATGACTGCATTCAAAGACTCACAATGTCCCACAAAACACTCTACAGCTCAGACTATTTCTGCTAACACCTCTATTATACTCTCAGATGGCACACAAAAATGCTTATGACAGAGAAAAGTACATTACTCCAGAGCACTAACAGCTCCAATCAAGACTGTGGGAGAAGAGTGGCTCTTGCTGAAGAAAAATAATACTGAGGGACTCCTCACAGAAAATACACCAACAGCAATGTAATAAGATTAAATAAAAATACATACAAACATTAAAAAAAGACATAAGGAAAAAAACCGGACAGGTTTATCCCTCTTTTCTCATTCTGTGTGCTACTTCTCAGGGCCACAGGAACTATGAGGTTAAGATTATACTTGCATAACTGTTCTCTATCAGATAAAAATAACTCCCTCTTCTCTGCAGCAAAAATCATCCTAAGATTCTGTTACAGAAATATCAACATTTTTCTCTATAAATGGTACACAAAGTCACCAGTTATTACAGCCAAGTGTAAACTACACAATACTGTAGCAAGAGATTTCTTTTTATCTGTAAAAATGCACACACAAAACAAGTGTAACTATTCAATTATACTTAATATCAAGGATTTTCAAAAATGCAATGTTTACAGTAGTACATTCTCTGAAAACTGTCTCATTCTGCATTGACGTAAGAAAATCAGCTGAACTAAACACAACTTTGAGAACATACCTCTGGGTGGTAAATCCATATCACCTGATGTGAGTCCTATCAAATTTGGTCTTTGGGCATGTACTCTATGCCTATACATAGGTCTTGAAGTATTTGTTATACTTGGAGCTTCTGGATTATAGCCATCTGTGTCATACGTTTCTAGTAACAAAGAAATTGTCCAATTAAAATAAATTGCAGTTAAAACCTCTATGGTTTTAAACAGAATATTTAATTTAATTACAAGATACTGTTACAATGGAAGCACTATATAACAACTATCTTAAAAAAAAAACCTACCATGCCAAGTTTTCTGCTTAAACACAATGAAAATAGTATTCCACAGTCAAGATTCACATTTTACATGCAAATTTTACTTCCGTCCTGAACTAAGTCAGAAAAGAAGTGCCAAGTTACTGTCACAGTGTAAATGATGAAAACTTATTCTCTCAAACCATTAAATTATAATATCTACAAACTACAATATAGTATGAAGCAATGTTATTCTATTTAGCAAACCTTGTGGGCAAAGCCTCAGTACTACACCTGCTGTGAAAAGAGAGGGTGGAGCAGGAGGCGGCTGGTGATGAATACCCGTTGTAACAACAGTAGGAACTGAGCTAGTTGCTGAGTTGGGGGGGGCATCCATACCAGCAGGCTGTAATGGGGGAAGTGGAGGGGGTGGTCCTGTGAAAAACAAAAGGAAAATACTATATTCATTTACCACCCATTAAACTTACATTACACTCAACTCATAAGGAAATCAATCTCAAATGTTTTCAAGGATATTTTAAAAAAGAGAGTGAGAGGGCATGTATACACACATGATGCTGTACTATTCACTCATAGGAAACGATCCCCACCAGCAGATGGCTCAGAATTGAGATTACACAGAAAAGCATTTGAACAGTTTTTAACACTTCTCTATTTTCTTTCTATAAGCAAAATTCAATCACTACAAGAGAATATATTATCACTAACACAAGATGTTTAAAGCTCTACAAAATCTCCCTCCAAGAAACCAAATTCTCTTTTTTAATAGCTTATCATAAAAATACTCTATGATAACAGCTAACTTGATTGAAATTATTTTTCCAAACACCCAAGAAGAAACGTAGAACTCTAGCAGAAAGTCAAAAGGACCCTTTAAAATGACAGGGGTTCTTGGTTGGTTGGTTTGAATTTTTTTTTTTTTTAAATAAATGACACTTGCAAAGCTAAGCAGTCCAGCTTGACCTTCACTTTAATCACTGTCAAAACGAGGTTTTAGAAAAACATACCAGGTCACATATTTTGACTTCTCATATATATCTGGAAATACGTGAAGCAAAAGCCATCACCTAGCAATAATACAGCTTATCTCCATATTAAGTGAAATAAATACATTCGGATATTAAATATGCTATCAAGTGGAAATGAAACAAGTGAAGAAACTTCCAAGAAATCTCAAATATAAATTGTTCTTAAGTTAACTTACCAAATCTGACATCTAAATAATTAAAGAGAAAGGAATAGTCACATAAAACAAGTTTTTAAAACACACAGGGGAACTGAATACTCAACTGCTATTTTATACATGAGAGCCAGACACAGGTGTCTCTATGTAATTTTTAGAATTTGAGCCCAAACGCTTTCCAATGGAAGAATACACAAGCCAGAAAATTTTTCTTAATTAGTGACTTTGAGTTTAGTCTCAAAATGAGTGGCAAATTACACTTTCAGGTGTAAATCTGATGGGGTCATGAGTTCCCTTTAATTTTAGTATTACAAGTAAAATGTCAAATATCTGTTCTTCCCAGCATTTCCCCTTCTTCTCTAACAGCAGTCAGCATTGGACAATCTCAATAAAACTCAAACTGAGTTTTGCCATGCTATGCTTTTGCTTAAACAATGAAAATATTAAACAGTCACTTTAAAAAGCACATTTTTTAACAATCAACTCTGGAACAATTACCATAAAACCCAATCATTTTGGGGTAGTCCATGACATGCCGTAGCATAGTAAAAATTTATACAATATAGTTGGCATTCTTAAAACAGCTCTTTACACTGTGGACAACCCAAGTAACACCCAGGCTTATCTACTAAAAAAATAGGGTTCAATCTTTATTTACCTGTTACAGGTGGAAGACTAGGTGGTAAGGGGCCTGGTGGTGGTACTGGAGGTCTAAGGTTAACAGGAGGGGGACTCAGAATTGGTGGAGGAGGAGGAAGTCCAGGAGGAGGTGGTCCTTCAACAACAGGGGGTTGTGCTGGAAAAGGCAGAATGCCAGGAAGATTCACATCTTCTACCACTACTGGATCACTTCCATGATCAAAAGGGCACATGTCTCCTCTCATACAGAAACCCTTTTCTGGAACAAAACCAAAAATAACTGTTGTTACTATTCAGTAGCTGCAGTTTAATTCAGACAGATAAGAGATGTCAGGAGCTTCACATATGAGTAGAAATCTATACTAGAAATCAGAACTGACTATTTAACTTATTTGAACAGCATACAGGAAGATTGTAGCAACATTCTAGTAGCATAAATATAGAACTATAGAATCAGAAAATAGTTTGGGTTGGAAAGAACCTTAAAGATCACCTAGTTCCAAACCCCACTGCCATAGGCAAGGACATGTCAGACCAGATCAGGCTGCCCAAGGCCCCATCCAACTTGGCCTTGAACACCTCCAGGGATGGGGCATCCACAACTTCCCCTGGCAACCTGTTCCAGTGTCTCGCCACTCTTAGGATGAAGAAATTCTTCCTAATGTCTAGTCTAAATCTGCCCCTCTCCAGTTTATATGCGTTCACCCTCATCCTATCATCACAAGCTCTTATGAACAGTCCCTCTCCAGCTTTCTTGTAGGTACTGGAAGGACACTAGAAGAACTCTTTGGAGCCTTCTCTTCTCCATGCTGAACAACCCCAACTCTCTGTCTTGTCCTCACAGCAGAGATGCTCCAGCCTTCTGAACACCGTTCTAGCTTCCTCTGGACCCATTCCAACATCTCCATATCCTTCTTACACTGAGGATTCCAGAACTGGACACAGTACTTCAGGTGAGGTCTCACAAGAAAGGAATAGAAGGAACAGAGGGGCAGAATCACTTCCCTCGACCTGCTGGACCCGCTTCTTTTGATGCAGCCCAGGATACGGTTGGCCTTCTGAGCTGCAAGTGCACACTGATGGCTCATGTTGAGCTTCTCATCAAACAGCATCCCAAGTCCTTCTCTGTGAGGCTGCTCTCAAACATGTCATCCCCCATCATGCACTGAAACCGCAGATTGCCCCAACCCAGGTGTAGGACCTTGCACTTGGCCTTGTTGAGCCTCATGAGGTTCTCACAGACCCACGTCTCCAGCCTGTCCAGGTCCCTCTAGATGACATCCTGTCCTTCCAGTGTGGCAACTGCACCACTCAGCTTGGTGCCACCTGCTAATTTGCTGAGGGTGCACTCAATCTCACTTTCTATATCACTGATGAAGTTATTAAACAGCACCGGTCCCAGTACAGACCCCTGAGGGACATCATTTGTTGCAGATTTGCATTTGGCCTTTGAGCTATTGATCACTACTCTCTGAATACAACCATCTAACCAATTTTTTATCCACCAAACAGTTCACCCATCAAATCCATATCTCTCCAATTTGAGAGAAGGATGTTGTGGGGGACCATGTCAAAAGGCTTTACACAAGTCTAGATAGATCACATCCATTGGTTTATCCAGCATCCACCAACATACAGGTTTTGGATTTTAATTGAAGAATTAATTCTCCATTGAATCGTAACAGAACATGAAAGCAAAGAATGAAATCTGAGTGTCATCCCATCAACAAACACACAGTGCTTCTAAGTAAAAGGTCCAGACCCTGGGACTGAGGAACTCCTTTTAAAGCCAGGAGTTAATTGGAAAGTTTTAACATCAGAAATATCAATGTAATTATTTTTTCTCTTTTGGAATTATTTCAGAAAGAGTTAGAATATTTTGCCATAGCTAAATGTGATTCAGTAAGAGCAGAAAATCTTCTTATGTAAATATATACATATTGTACATGTATATAATACATATAAATACATAATATGTAAATACTGAATATACACATACAGATAAAAAAAATATGCATTAGTTTTGTACATGCAAGTAAAACATTGGAGAAGATCCAAAGGAGAGCTGCCAAAATGAATAGAGGGCTGAAACACCTCTTCTATGAGAAAAGGCTGAGAGAGTTAAGGTTGTTCAGCCTGGAGAAGAGAAAGCTTCAGGGACATCTTTTTGTGGTCTTTCTGTACTTCAAGAGGACCTATAAGAAAGATGGCGACAGCCTTTATAGCAAGGCCTGCAGCAAGAGTGCAAGCGGCTATGGTTTTAAACTGAAGGACAGTAGACTGACTAGATATCAGGAAGACCTTTTTGGGTGGGTGATGAAACACTGGAACAGGTTGCCCAGGGTGGTGGTAGATACCCCATTCTGGAGAGATTCAAGGGCTGGTTGGACAGGGCTATGATCAACCTGATCTAGATGAAGACGCTGCTTACCACTGCAGGGAGCCTGGACTAGCTGATCTTGTGAAGTCTCTTGCAAACCAAACCATTCTATGATTCAATAGCTTTCTGTTTAGCAACAACTCCAAGAAAAAAACAAACCAAAACAAAACCAAAAGCCACAATACAATGCAATATGGGGGAAAAGCTCAAAACGTCTTCCAGCTGAACAGGAAGAAAGCTGAGTGTCCACTTGCTCAAAATATGATGCTGAAAAGCAGTTTGTATTACCTCACCTTCAGTAATTGTTCTTAGAAACTGAAATGTGAATGAAAACATAAGTTCTGCAGAGTATCGAGTAGAGAATATATTAAACGGTAGATAGGAAGAGCAGTATATTGGAACCAACCAGCCACTGAAGAGAGAGATGAGCTTATAAATTTAGAAGATATGAACAGCCACAAGAAAAACAAATGGAAGAGACATCTACCGGGAGATTTTAGTAACAGAAACTTAAGTGGGAGAAAACAATAGTAAAAATGTGACAGGAATTCTATCAAATTTCCAACACATTACCATTCATTTCACACACAGAAACTGGAAAGAATAAGCTAGTATAGAAGACAAACTGTTAAAGACAAAGTTTCAGTGTCATGCCTGGAGATGTTATTTCAAAAGTATAAAACTCTGCACCTTTTTTTACTTTCTAAAAACCTTGTAGAGCTGGCAGACTATGACACAACATTCTGTAGCTCAGCTTGCATTAGAACATTTCAAAACAAAACTACACTTTCACAACCCTACTCACCCCACAGTATTGCTATGTTGTATCCTGGCAAAGCTATTCTTCACTAGCAGAGCTGCCAACACCTGAGACCACAGTCTCCCATTTTCATTACTTAAAAAAAAATAAGTCCCATTACATTCAGGATTCTTATCAGAATAATAAACTGGCCTAGATCTTAAACTCATCATAACAGTATACAACAACAAAAACCCTCAGAAAAAAACTTCAGGGAGAAATTTAAACTCTTCTGAGTTAACATGTCAAGTGGCTGAATTTAGACAAGTCACTGCCAACTGAAGCAGCCTCTTACGTGGATTTTGCCACAAGACATGCAAAAAGATGTCTTAAACAGATAAGCAGAAACTCCTGCTCAACTGTAAAAAAACCACTTACACTGAAAAAAATGTATTAAAATGACTCTGGGAAGTTGCAGCTCTAAACCTTTCTAATTAAAAATTACCTCATAGATAGGATGGAATTATAAATTATGTCAGTAATGTGCTAATCATGCTCAATCTATTGAATACAGTACTTGGTTTGAATGTGACAGAAGTCAGGAAATCTGGGTAAAACTGGACTTTCTATTGTTTTTTAATAATATAATATGGTATACTACATCTTGATAAAATAATTCTAGTAACTAAAAATACCATACAAAGACTAACAAAACCGTCTAAAAGCTAAGTGATTAAAAAGCAGGATAAAATTTGTGTTCAAGAACTGTGTAACAGAAAATACACAGTACTAGGGAAGACCCAGTAAAGCAAGGAAAGTTACCCCAATCTTTTCAGAAAGGGGTCAATCATAGCTGCAGGAAGCAATGAAAAAAAAAAAATACAACTTACCATCATAATCTCTGCAGCGTTTCTTTGGCAGCGGAGGTCTTCCATAAGAGTTGTGGTCCAGTTGCTCTTCATGGAACTCCGACCAGCTTTCAGTAGTGTTATTTCCATGATGAGCAGGAGCAATAACAGTAATAGTGCTGCTCAGTGTAGGGACGGGGTAGTGGCCAGATGAAATATTTGTCACAGAAGAAACCGGAGTATAATTGTTCTCTAGCGGATCTGTTCTATCCATATCATATTTTGGCTTTCCCAAATCCCTTTCTGTTAAAAAATAAACCAAAATAAACCCCCCACCATAGTTATTTTATATGATTCCATTCTCAACATGAACAGACACTAACCTATGGTTAGTATCTTTATTCCACATCTTCTCAACTCAAAACATAGAAACAGTAATTGACACCTTCTACAGCTTGGCCACAATGACTGTAAAGTCACACCCATGGAGTTAGTTACAACTCAATCAGAGTCCTGAGCAACTTGCTCCAGTTCATCTGGTTTGAGAAAGGGTGTTGGACTAGATGGCCTTCATAGGTGTCTTCTAGCCTCAACTATTCCGTGATTCTACATTCCAAAGGTTTAATTAGAAAAATAACTATCTTTAAAGTACACATTCAATCACTAAGCTATTTTAGTAACAGCTATACCCACAATTAAAGCAGAAACTCTATAAACTTCAAGTAGACTACATATTCTGTAGTGATGCATTTATTCCAACAACTTCAGCAGGAAAGTTATTCTAAATAAAGGGAAGCAATGACAAGGAAAAGGTATCCACAAGTTTAAAATACTACACAAGTTATATATCTTTAATGTTACAAGACAACACTGTTACTGAATGTTCACACTGTTTATCTTTATTTTGCCTGCATACAAATGCATGTACATAGTCACACGCAAGGCTTTGTCCTAAGTGGGGAAATAATAGTACTTGAACAGCGTGAACACTCCTGGCCAGACACAAAAAATCACATGATCTTTTATTCTGAATAAGTACAAACTATTCTCTTAGCTTTCTAGTATTATCATCAAACAAACTGTAAGTATCCAGGTTAAAACACCAGAGTTTTATCGTGAGATAAACTGGCAGGCTTAAAAAAATCCCACATTAAAGGAACAGTAATAAAAACATCTTAAAGATGGCAGATAAGTGTCAGTAAACCAGTTTTTTATTAATGTGCTTAAGAAAAAGAAACAAAGGTTCCACTATAAGACACTGTCTACAAGATATACCATTAAATTTTATGTAAAATAATCCTTAAATTAAGATTTGATCACACTGCAATCTTTTAATTAAAATGGCTACACGCCATTGAAATTGCTCGTATGTAAGTTTGTTTGGACGATACCTCCTTGCATATTTTCAGGAATTCTGCATTCCTACTCTTTAGGCTAAGTTAGCAAGACTCATTCTATGCAAAGAAATAATAAACAGGAGACAAACCAGACTTTTTTTTAATCTCTACATTAATTTAAACAGAAGAGATTATAAAAATGACATTCTGTTTTAATTTATCGGTAACAAACATTGGGGGAAAAAGCTGAAGAAACAGCTTTGCTTTTAAAGAAGCTTTATTTGAAAAACTTCTCTACTGAAGTCTTAAGACCTACAGATAAATATGCAAATACTTAACTGCAATAATTGCAGTATGACATCAAGGAGGGGACAAGACAAAATTAACAGAGTCGTACTGTCTGCTTGACAAGTTCTTTGCTGCCAAAAAGGGAGTATCTGCCAGCTCTACCTCCAACATGGGTATTATTTTGTGCATCTTCGACAAATTCCAAAAATTTAATGACATGCAGTTAACTGATTTTTCTGCCTCTTTTACACACTGCTTAGAAGTGATTAACACCGTCAAAAGAATTAGAGAAGAATAGAAGGAAAGGAGGGAAAACAAGCACTGAAAACAATCATAAGCCTTATTTCCACAGAAAACTAAGTTAAAATTAAACAAAGAAACAAAAGGAAATTTTGGTTCATCTTTAACATAGCGTTTAAATTCAGTGTCTAAATTTTGTAGGCAACATTCACCGTATTTTAGAGACCAACTGTTGCTACCTCTGCTTCTTGTACGGCTCCGGCTTCTGCTCCGGTCTCGATCCCGATCCCGCAATCTCTCTTTGCTCCAACTTCTACTACGACTCCTGCTGTAGCTCCGACTCCTCCCTCTTCTTCTGTTGTATCGATCCCTATAGGAATCTCTTCTAGGTGGATTGCGGTCATAATCTCTCTTACGAGAACGTTCATCTTTTTTCCTTTCATCACGGCTTCTAAACATGTAATTTTGTAGGTTAATAACAAGAATAAAGCACAATTTAAAAACTTAACTACCATTAAAAACCTTAGGAAATGGCAATGGAAAATTAGAAAAAGCTACAAACAGAATTTAACTATGGTCTTTCCTTCCTTCTTTGAAAACTTCTAAATTTTTGTTGTTGTTTATGCATTTTACTTTAACCATCCACAGGATTTTAAAATGTGTGTAAAATAATTGCTGCCCAACAGCACACCTTCCCAAAACTGGAAACACTAAAAAGATAAGTTACTGAAGAGAAGGCTTCTAAACTAAGTTATCAGTATTCAATCACAATAATGAGCAGAGTAATTGTAACATAAACCACAAACATAACATAAAATTGCATCCTTGAATTCAAGAATTCTATACTCATAATTTAATTACATATACGTAAAAGTCTTTTTAGGCATATCAGGTGACCATACAGAAAGGAAACAGTCAATTTAGTAACAAATCCTAATTCATTTGATTATTGATATAATACAAGAGGTTAAGCAAAAGTTATTACCTGGTATCTCTGTAGCGAGAACTTGACTGAGGAGGGCTGTGATTTAATCTTCTAGAAAGCTTTTTCTCACGCTCTTCCTCTTTAACTATCTGAATGTCAAGTATATAAGATCAAAACATGAGTACATTATAAATGGAGACTTCTGCACAATCAAGTAAGAACTATATCCTCAAAATGCTGAGCAACATCAGTAGTAACATTGAACTGAGGCAACATTTTTGCACCTAAAAGAATTAAGAGTATCTTTATAACATGAAAACTCTTTATTCAAGGCACAGGGTGGGAGAAAATAAAGCAGCATAATCCATCCTTACTGTGTTGCACTGAAAATACATCTGCTTTTGCTACAAGTGGACAAAAATCCATACTAGAGGTGAAGTGACAGATCTGGGAAGACAACCGATGCAGCAAGGTCTTTTCTTCACCAGCAGGTTAGCTGGTTCAGATCACTGATAAATCCTTACATGCATCCAAACCTAGGCTGCTGTTGAAAAGAGCAAACAAACCTACTCTCTTTTCTAGCTCAAAGAACAGCATAAACACTTGAGATGGAATAAGGATTTTATCTGGATCAAGCAGCTGGACGAATGAAGACTGCCATTTGGAATGGCAGCATGGATTTATGCTGAATGAAAGGCTAGTGTAACTACAACAGCAAACTTGAGCAAAGAACTAAAGTAGGCTGTATTGCAAGTCCTGCACTAATCAGTAACTTTATCTACTGTAACTAGTCAGAACCATTTCTGTTTACCTTTGAAGCACCCACTTACATTTAGAAAAATTGTGCAGCAGTACTCAACATATTAAACGCAAGTCTCCTGACATTTTAATAATGTACTATATCTTTGGGGACTATTATTAGTAGACAAAAACACAATGAAGCTGAACTACATAAACTACAGAAATGAGAAAAACCATGTAGAATAAATACAATGTCTACCTCTTCTTTTTTAGTCTCTTTTTCTTGGTGCTGAAAAAATTCTACTTTCAGGCTTCCTGATGAGGGCTGCTCTGGAGGAGGTAGATAACTTTTTGTATTCACAGCATCAAAGAGTTTTTCCACAAATATCTGTGTTTCTAAAAGTAAAGTGCACAAATACCCATATTATTCAAAATATCAGTTAACATTTGCTTTAAAAATAAACTATTCTATGGAAAAGACAATATCCACCAAAAAGTTAAAACAATTAGGAGTAATTTTTTAAACAACCTCTTGGTATTTTTACATTTAAAAAGGACATTTACAGAGTTGAGAAACGTGTCAATAATGATGATGTTTCAAAAAGGTTTTCATTCCTTGAATTATTTAATATCTCTTCAGAAAAACATTTGGAAGAACATATCCAAAATACATACAGAGCTCCAATGCTTCAAATTCTGCCAACAACTCTTTACATGTTCTTCCAGGAACAGTAATAGACAAAACATATACCTAATGTACACTATGGTGCTATACACCCATTTTAAAATAAATTACATTAGGAAAATTTAATTACAAGCGTCAAAGTAATAAAGCTAATACAAAGATAAAATCCTATAGTATAAGATTGTCTGAATGAATTAAACACGACAGATATTTTGCTCAAGTTTAATGGTTGTGATGAAGACCTTACCTTTCTGAAGAAATACATCTAGCTGATCAACACACAATGCCTTCAGTTCCTTTTCACTTTTATCCTTCTTTACCAAAGCCAGAACATACTTAGCCAGGGCAGACGGATCTGCATCGCATCTGCAAACAGATTAAACAAGGAAAAAAAAAAAGCAATTAAATTACAGAAGTTAATGTCTGAAGCTGGCATGACTAATACATATAAAGGACCAAAACCTTTCCTACTAAAGTATTTGAAAAACAGGAGTATTTTTTAAGACACAGTCCAGATACGTAACATGAAGTGTCACCTTTCTTTTCCAGAGGAGCAACTGCCTAGAACACTTCCAAACAATATTACACGGAGCATCTTACAGCAAACTATCAAGAACTACTTAGAACAAAATAGTCCCAACTGTCTTAACAACAATTGCAAATACTACAACTATTTCCATCATTTCCCAACAATGCAATCATTCATTCTGAAAGTAATGAGTGACTTAACAGGGAAAAGTCTAGCTAATTACAAATGAATATAGTGGCACAAGCGATCCATGCTCTAGAAAAATTCAGACTGAGAAAATCTCAAATACATTTTAAAGAATCTCATTACTAACTACATATTAACACAATTAAAAAGCAGATTAAATGAAAAATCTTAATTCTGAAACCTGAAGAAAAAAGCGTTCATGCAGTACTATTACAGAAATCTAAGTTACACAGCCAATGAAGTGAAATTTAGAGAATCATCCCTTCTAGACATCTAAATTCAATCTAAAACTAAGTACATAGCACCTCAGTCTAGAAGCTGATGATCTCACACAAAGAATTCTGAGTTGAACTATATATTCCCATTAAGTAGAATATTATTTAACTGATAATTCCATTATAATGCTGCACAATCTACAGTGAGTTTTGTAGTGTTGTTCTAGAGTAAAACCTGGCATAGCAAGCAAGAATACTGGAAATAACCAGAGAACTGGCAAGACATTAGCTGATCAGGCAGAAGAGCACCATTTTCATAGATCATTTACTCCCATTATTTAGCATAAACCAAAGAAAGACCTCAGACCCCTCAAAACTAGGAAGACTTAACACACGTATGCTGATCACTGGATACAGACAGCTAGATTGCTTGGGTGGTGATCAGAGTTAATACTAGTGTGTTTAAAAAACTACAAAAGGAAAAATATCACACTGATACATCCTAACTGTACATTGCCTCCAGCAAAAATAAGTGAGAAATAAGTAAAATTAACCTCTGGCCAGGGAAGTGCTCTGAATACAAGTATCACAAATACCGTCACAGCATAGAAGTCCACTAGTCAAAATGAAGGAACAAAACAGCAGTTCCAGTCTTTTCCACATTTCACCAAATTTAAATGCATCGCTGAAGCTTAATTGTAAATAAACATGAATATTGATCATCTCACTGACATGTATTTTAGCCACTAGACAGAAGAAACCAAATCCTTCACTATAATATGCTGCTTAACTCCTCTCTCCAAAGAAACTATCTTATTGACAGCAAGTGACATCCTCTGTGCAAACAAGCAAAGTAAGGGCATCCACCCTCAGAAAAGCCTCTGGATAGCCCAGGCTCAGCACAGAGTTCTCTCAAGTTAAAGATCAGAGCTTCAAAAATAATCCAACATTCTCTAGAAAGCAAGCAACGGCAGAAATTCATGTTGTAAAAGCAACCTGAGCTGTTAGGGGGCGTATCGCAACATTCTGTATTAGTTTGCACTATTCATAGGTACAGGAGAAGGAAGTTCACAATCAGTTTACATTCTAGAAGAATCTGCAAACACTAAACTAGACACAAATATAGACTACTAACTAAAAAGACAGGCTGCACATCAACTGTAAATTCTATGGAAATATTTTCCTTCAACCACCACATCTGATTTGCCATCTTTCAGACTTAATTCTTCATCCAGAAGAAAAAAAATTCAAGTAAAAAGTCATCTTGGAAGCAAACACATAACTTCCCACAGTGACTGGACTGCATTGTCATTCTTTTTCGCTGTTAGCACCTGAACCCATACCCCAAGCAGACTATCTAAAAGCCCAGCAGAATGGTCATCATAGGTTGCACTGCAGGTTCTCATTCAGCACAGGCCCCAGCAAGCCCCAAGGCCACCACTGCTTGAATTTGCAAATTTATTTTTATTTTTACTGTTCCTTAATGCAACTCCAGTGTCACAACAGAAGACTCAATTTTCTCACAGTTTCAGGCTGAATCATGTCTCAGAAAACTAGTACGCTACTTTCATATTATCTACCTGTAGTCATAACAGGAAAATAATTCTAGAGAAGGGAAAGCTTTTCAAATTATAATCCTCAATTATTTTCTCCTTTCTATTCTCTACAACAACCAGATAAAACATTACAAGCTGAATTGGTTTATTTCAATTTGAATAAAATTGCTTCTCATCTGTTAATATGAACAGTTATGAGCCACTGTTCAACATCTGCTACAAATGATTTAAATAATGACACACTCAAAACTATTTTGTGAGAAAGGGGGAAAAAAATGCAGTCTGTAAGGTAAAACCCCACTACCATTAACTACTACAACATACTTAGTTTAATTCTCCAGCTGCTCCCGTAAGGACTAGAGAACCTCCTATTCAGTTTAAAGTAATTCCTCTCACATGAATGGGGTAGAAAACAAAAAATTTTGTCTGCAAAGCCACCTAGATACCAAGCAGTGTAATAAAAAATAAAAGCAAACAAAAAAATCCAAGCCCCAAACAGGCAAACAGAAAACCTGTTTAAATCTGTTTACAATTAACAATTACTGGGTTTTTTCCCCTACTCCCCAGTGATGATTTTGGAAATTTTAACAATACTGACCACTCCAGAATGACCTCAGAATTTTAGTCCTTCCACCCAACTCCAAGATACAACAAAACAACATATACAAATGCACTTTTAGTTTTCAAAACACAGAATCACTCTCTTCTGTGGCTCTGTCTTAGCATTTATCACTCAATATGGGTATACAACCACCTATGAACACCACAAAACAATCATAGTAAGCTCTACTACTCTGCAATACATCAGTGTAGAAATTTCCCCATACACAACAGGAAGAACATATATGCTTTCAAGCCGGAACTGTGCATTTCTTTTGGTCATTCAAGAAAGACTAATAGATTAATTACTTCAAACTGAAGCTAATTAAGCAATAATGAATACCATGTATTTCGTGGTAGAGTGAGGAGTAAATGTGTTTTTTTAAGTTGACGGTAAGGTTGTGATTCCTTTTCACTTTTTAAAATTAAACTGCAAACAATCTTTACATTGTAGAAGGTTGATTTCCTTTTGTATGCACTGGCTTGAAACAAGTCTCTTCTACATCTGTTGCCAAAGCCTGAAAAAACCCTTGAACAACTGATCTACTTTCTCCACAAATCTAAAATGACTTGCTTGTTTCTTTAGCTAAGATATTCTGAAGTATTTTAGACACATTGAAGAAGGTTATAGATCAATCTTTTCAGATTCTTCTAAAACGTTTTGGTTTTGTTTTTCTTAAGATGATGCTAAAATTAAATTGCCATCAACATAAAGAGGTGGCCTCATGAAATAAAAAAGTAATTTAAATATTAAAGAACTGAACACAGGAGGTCTGCCTGGAAATTGGTGTCTTCGATAGCTTTTAAGAATTCTAGGTATTATCATTAGTTGTTATGCCTGGGGGACAGCTGCTCTTTTTAAACCAATTCCTTTCTACTTTTTCATTCAAACTGACTTCTGAAACATTGCATATTAATTTTCTATCTTTTGGTTTAGTCAACATCTGCTGGTTTTGATTATACGAGCCTTGAGTTTTTCTGATAAACATGTTCTTACCGTATCAAGTTTGACAGTACTTTCTTAAAGAATAGCTATCTATGCATATGAATAATAAGCAATATGCTTCCTGTATTTTTGTTGGGCATACATGGATTTTTCACCCATTTTGAGCTAGTTTTATCGGTTTTTCTAAACCTGTATTTTATGCTCTCCTACTCAAAAATGGCTTATTAAATGATATAAGTTTAAAGAAAATAAGGAAAGGCACCCATGCTGATGGTAGCAAAACACATTGCATAGTAAAAGGACTTGATGTATCATGCTGTACTCTTATACGATTAATAAAGGTTCTTAACTGACAATTCAGAAAAGAAGAATCAGACTACCATGTAAACATTTCAAACACTCAAAGCTGTATCTGAAATTAAAAATTAATCCACATTTCCATTCCAGTATTCACTGAATGATGCACATTTCCCACTGCCATATACAAGTTAGGATCCTGAGATTAACTTGAACATGGTGTGGCACATCACAGACCTGAACATAAACGGAATCTGTTTGTTAAAATTGTGGCAGAGATTCAGATATAACTTCATTTTTTATGCCAAAATTTGACTATCAGAATACACAATCACTGAAACATGTAAGACAACACTTATCAACTTGGAACCCCATGTCTACATCCCCTCAGGTTTTATAGTCATGTGCTACGAGCAGTAACAAGCATCGGTATTCACATAAATTTCTCTTCATGCTTTCTTTAACAACCAAAAACCAGTGGGCATAAGTAACCTGAACTCATTTACAGTGCATAAAGTGCATCCCTGTGTCCACTACAACTACCACAGTGTATATTTAGATGCACTTTCTGTATCATAGAATCACAGAATAGTTTGGGTTGGAAGGGACCTTAAAGATCACCTAATTCCAATCCCTCTGCCATGGACAAGAATACATCCCACTAGACCAAGCTGTCCAAAGCCCCATTCAAGCCAGCCTTGAACACCTCCATGGATGGGGCAGCCACAACTTCCCTGAGCAACCTGTTCCAGTGCCTCACCACCCTGTGAACTATTTCATAGAATCATAGAATAGTTAGGGTTGGAAGGGACCTTAAAGATCATCTCATTCCAATCCCCCTGCCACAGGCAGGGACACATGCCACTAGATCAGACTGCCCAAGGTCCCATCCAACTTCACCTTGAACACCTCCAGGGACGAGGCTTTGTATTGTGTTTAAGCATCAGTACAAAAATGCATATTCAAAGGAAAGACAAAATACGCTGTTTGAATATTTTTAGTGTGAAAGGTTCCAAAAGGGAAGGCAGAACTGAAGGTCTCTGTTGGACTAAACATTCACTATCAACTGGGAAATTGGGCATGTCTACCCAACACGGTCCTGAACTCTTCACTAAGCAAATATTAAACAAGGCCACTAGGACTCTTTACAACAACGGGAAAAAAAAACCCAAACCTAAAATTATCAAAACTAATCCAAAACAACAAAAAAACACCCCCACCCACCTGTCAAATTCTTAAACCAAGACAAGGAAGAAGAAACATAAGGAAATGAAAAATTACAAGTAGACTGAAGAGCGACAGTTGTGAAATTGCTAATATACCTGAAAATTTCACATATTTAAAGAGCTTATTAACAAAGCCTATACTACTCCAGTCAAACCTCCTCGAATGCTTTCTTTCCAACATGACAAAGTGCAGAGTGAGTGAAGATATATACTCTAGACTCCTGCCTGTGTACCAAGCTGAAGTCTTTTAATGTACTATTTAATTATCTTGATGAAAGTTCTTAAATACCTAAATCCAACTATTTTCCTCTTAGAAAAACCCGCATCTCAAGTGCTATGAAGTTCCTCATGCTGCAATTCATCATTTAAGTTAGTTCTTAGTAAGTAGCCGCGTTGAACTGCATCCTTAGAAGAGTAATTATTTCTTAAAAAGTGACCAGAACTAATATCTACAGTATTTGCTGCAGACTTGGTACTATAGTGCTGTAGTAAACACTACAGAAATCTATTTAGGAAGAGAATAATTCTTTATTCTGCTGAAAAACTCACAAGGCTAAACAAATTGCTACTTAAATTTTAGTTATTAAACAACCCAATTTCATATTTTTCAGCTTTTTGACAATGTAATTTAATTTACGCTTTTGTACGTGCCTGTTCTATGAAAAAAAAATGATCTAGTATTCTAAA
>WAAB01000294.1:46496-90143 GCA_013389865.1 Piaya cayana
ACTACCACAGTGTATATTTAGATGCACTTTCTGTATCATAGAATCACAGAATAGTTTGGGTTGGAAGGGACCTTAAAGATCACCTAATTCCAATCCCTCTGCCATGGACAAGAATACATCCCACTAGACCAAGCTGTCCAAAGCCCCATTCAAGCCAGCCTTGAACACCTCCATGGATGGGGCAGCCACAACTTCCCTGAGCAACCTGTTCCAGTGCCTCACCACCCTGTGAACTATTTCATAGAATCATAGAATAGTTAGGGTTGGAAGGGACCTTAAAGATCATCTCATTCCAATCCCCCTGCCACAGGCAGGGACACATGCCACTAGATCAGACTGCCCAAGGTCCCATCCAACTTCACCTTGAACACCTCCAGGGACGAGGCTTTGTATTGTGTTTAAGCATCAGTACAAAAATGCATATTCAAAGGAAAGACAAAATACGCTGTTTGAATATTTTTAGTGTGAAAGGTTCCAAAAGGGAAGGCAGATCTGAAAGTCTCTGTTGGACTAAACATTCACTATCAACTGGGAAATTGGGCATGTCTACCCAACACGGTCCTGAACTCTTCACTAAGCAAATATTAAACAAGGCCACTAGGACTCTTTACAACAACGGGAAAAAAAACCCCAAACCTAAAATTATCAAAACTAATCCAAAACAACAAAAAAACACCCCCACCCACCTGTCAAATTCTTAAACCAAGACAAGGAAGAAGAAACATAAGGAACTGAAAAATTACAAGTAGACTAAAGAATGACAGTCGTGAAATTGTTAACATACCTGAAAATTTCACATATTTAAAGAGCTTATTAACAAAGCCTATACTACTCCAGTCAAACCTCCTCGAATGCTTTCTTTCCAACATGACAAAGTGCAGAGTGAGTGAAGATATATACTCTAGACTCCTGCCTGTGTACCAAGCTGAAGTCTTTTAATGTACTATTTAATTATCTTGATGAAAGTTCTTAAATACCTAAATCCAACTATTTTCCTCTTAGAAAAACCCGCATCTCAAGTGCTATGAAGTTCCTCATGCTGCAATTCATCATTTAAGTTAGTTCTTAGTAAGTAGCCGCGTTGAACTGCATCCTTAGAAGAGTAATTATTTCTTAAAAAGTGACCAGAACTAATATCTACAGTATTTGCTGCAGACTTGGTACTATAGTGCTGTAGTAAACACTACAGAAATCTATTTAGGAAGAGAATAATTCTTTATTCTGCTGAAAAACTCACAAGGCTAAACAAATTGCTACTTAAATTTTAGTTATTAAACAACCCAATTTCATATTTTTCAGCTTTTTGACAATGTAATTTAATTTACGCTTTTGTACGTGCCTGTTCTATGAAAAAAAAATGATCTAGTATTCTAAAGTCTACAGTCTGGTGAAAATGTTTGGAAAATATATGCAAATTTCTAAAGGGAGATATGCCTAAGTAGTCTTTTCCTATAGGGTACGTAAGTACCCGTTAATAAAGAAAAAAAAGAAAGAAATCTCAAATTGTAATCTGACAGCTTTCAAAAAATGAACACAGTGCCTTACTTAGGGGAAAAAGTATGCTTGGGAGAGGGAGAGGAGTGAGGACAGAAAATAAACTTCCATGAAGTTTCCTTGTAACTAGACCACTACTTGTTCATTTCGATGTATTTCATCACCTTTATTTCAAAGTAATGCCAAATCCTCCCTCTGGACTACATTTTGGACACAGCTAGTGTGCACATACTACTTAAAGACAGTAAAAAGAAACTACATAAGAGGTTTTGGTTTCTTCTTCTTTTTTTAAATGAAGACCAAAAAGGTGCTGCGAGTCTTGAAACTAAATCCTTGACTATTTTAAACTACCACAATATATTGAAACTGCAAAACCATGTCCTTCAGGCAGTAAATGGTCCTTCTGCAAAGGGAATAACATGTACATGCATGTTATTCATTGTACTCTGATTCCAAGAATTTACAACCTAATTTGTAGGGTCTAGTTGTGTTGCCTAAAGATTAGTATTTATAATTCTGTAGATTACTGCTTAGTTCTTGACATTAATGAATGTGGACACAGTTACATTTGAAGTCCAAGAGATATGTTTTGTATTTCCATGGCTGAGTGAGTACAGAAAAACGTACGTGGCATTTTAGGCAGAGCAGCTAGCTTAATTTAGGTGGTTGTACCATTCTGCTGGGTTGCTATGCTACTAAAATAAACAAAAGCCTATTAAAAGCAAGAGTGTTCAATAAGTAAAATGAATGATAAACTCAACCAACTTTAATCTTGAGCCACTACTGCACGAGAAGGACGACTCTTACAATGCCCACTTTCATTAACTCTTTAACAGTACTTAAAAGCAGTAGAAACAGTGAGGAATGCAAGTCTCCAATGCTGTTACATAAGTTACTGATGTCATTACAATAGTTCTAAGTTATCATGATACCCAGATCTGACATGTTCATACAGCTGCAACCAGTAACCAGCAGCTTAAAATGCCACCTCTAGATTCAAGAAAGCTCTCACGAGGCAGAACAGCTGTCAGCTTGCTGGTCGTCCAACACACATTCAATGCAGAAAGCAATGATCAAGATAGTGTCTCCATGACTTGCAATGCGGCCAAGGGATTCGCTTTTGCTGCTAACATTCAGTGCAAGAACAAGAAAAGCTTCCTGTAACAGGAATACTTTTCTCCTCTTTTCTACTTTCAACTACACCTTATAATATCAATATTTTAAGACAGTACTTACAAACAGAAGCTTGATGTTCTACATTAGGAACCTCGATTTCTCAAACAGAGCAGCTCTCCATAAGTCAGGTGAACAAACTATCAAATTACACAACAGATGGGGAAGGCTAACTTCCCAGTGTTAGGAGAGGATCATACCAGCCATGTGTATCCATGCTTTGTCTTAAGTTATAAATAGTTTAATGTAAAGTGTTAACAGAGTAAGTGAAACCAAGAGAAATATCTATTGCTTTTGAACTTGCTAGGAAGTTTCACAGGAAACAAGACTGAAATCTCGTAATGGGCCTTTTGAGTGTTACTGGTAGGCTGGTATACTACACGTACATGGAAAGGAACGATGAAGTTTTTCATTTAAACTTATTTCTATTCTTCCAGCATCTTGGCTTATAAGCATATTACTTACACCACTGTTAAACCATTTCTATTCCTATCTTTCTTAAGTAACTAGGTGAAAATAACTAACTGTTAACAATTAAGCAAAGATCCACGCTGCCAAAAATAATATAACGTTTAAAAAAGGAAGGTTAAAAAGCCTGACAAACAAAAAGAGGGAAGGCACAACAGAATACCAGATCCATAAAATATTCCAATGATAAAAATACTCAAAATATTCTTGAACTCCTTGGATTTCATTCCCTCTGACACAAGCAGATACAATACCATGATCACTTACAATGAAAAAAACCCCCTTTCCTCTTTAATGATGGAAGCCTAAATACTGTATAGATGGTTTTTTAGGTATTTTTTTCAACTTTCATTTAAGTTTTATTTAGCACATAAATGTAAATACAGTAAAGCGGAGAAAATTAGATATGGGAGCCTTAATCATGTTGTAAGTAAAATTCAGTGGGCCACTGGAAGATTTTAATTAAATCTATTTTACACAAAGGAATTAAAAACAAGAACATTTTCCATTGAAAATAATTAGGGCAAGGGGGAGACCATCACAATATCTTACAAGGCAAAATGGTGAGTGCAGCTCTAGTACAAAAGTGCTAATCTTTTCAAAGGTAGAGATTCAAACAAATTCAAGAAAAAATTAAAAGATAACCCTACTTGGAACTCTGCTAAGACAGATCATGATATTCCAGCAAGGATTATACACAATTCACACAGGATGTGGAATGGACTTGCAGAAAAGAACTCCATCCCAGTAAGATATGGCTCTGTGAAAACCTTGTTAGTGCGGAAATGGTAAGTCACAGACACATGGTTATACTCCAAGACTAACGTTATTTTCAAACACTTTACAGGAGCCAAATCATGGTGTCTAACACTAGAAACTAAGCATACTACTGTCTGCAAGGTATGAATATGACTTGACATGCACCTTCTTTAAAGAGACAGCTGGAGTTGACCTTACAAGATAGTTCTACTCAAAGATGGAGCAGGCATGGCACAAAAATACCTCACTCTTGCCACTTTGTTCACACTAGTACGACATTCACATATATGTATTTAATAATTCTCTGTACACCAAAGTGAGCTGCTCTAAGAGTTATTTCCAAAACAGCAGAAGCAGCCTCTCTTTGGAGAGCTATAGAAAGTTATTAAAGAACTACCACCCCACAAGTAGAGATGGACTCAGCGAAAGCTTCAGCAGAGCAGCATTTGTAGTTTCTGCCTCACTGCAACATGACCAAACTCAGATAAGAAACATTTGTATGAAGGAGCCCCAAGGCTTTGCTAAAGGCACTAGAGCAGTCCAAAATAAACAAAAAAAAACCCACCAACCACCACATAAAACTTTAAAACTTAAACCCTCTACCATCCCATTTCTTCAAACATTTTGTTGATGAACAGTGTTTCCCAGAGCCACCATGTGAGATCAATCCAACAACCAAATGACGTCCAGTTCATCGAATTATATAACACACTTGTTTCATTACACTAAAAAGTTAACATTCTTGCTAGTACTTGAAAAATAGTTTAAAGCTAAAAATTCATGACGAAATGAAAAAAAACCTTATAGATATTAGTATCTTCTAGTTCTGAAACACGTTTCAGAGGCAGAAATACAACAGTCTTTGAAGGAAGCTATGGATCCTGATTAAAAACAGCTAGCTACTTGGAAAATAAACCTTGATCTAACCACTCAGCTCTAGCTATCCAGCACATAAATACAGAACTATGGCTATGTGTATAAAATTTATTTACAGGTATTCCTAAGTACACTTCTCCCCTTAAAACTACCAAAGAAAATGCCTCTGTCGTGGTCTAATACAGCGATGCTCTCCTTAGTCTAGCTAGTAAATTCAGCTGCGTATCTTGCAGCTAAAGGTTTCTGAAAAAGTCACAAGATAAAAAAAAAAGTACCAACTATTTTTGTTTCATTAAAAGGAAAAGACAAGTTAAAATTATTTTGTGGCTATGGTAACACCTCCAGAAGATCAGCACTTACGGCTTCACTGTACCAGTGCTACATTAACAGCAGTTACTTCTTCAGGGGCTACTTCTTTAGAAGTAACTGCACACTAGAATTTTCATGAAGCCAGAAGCTATGTCTGTAGGCACATGCTTCAGACAGCTGAGATGAGAAGTAGCACAAAGAGTATTTGACTACTAGGAAATTACAATCCTTTTCTACTGATTCAAATATTTATTGGAATAACGCAGTTACTCTGCACAAAACTGCATGACAACTGAATTTAACAGTCCCAGCTGGCTTATTTCCTCTCAAAGCTAAAAACTCAGGTAACTCCTTCAGGCCAGCAATTCTCTACTCCGTAACATAGTTTTCCAGGACGAGAACCACATCTGAACTTCTCACACACTACATTTACCAGAAGAAACATGTTAGTCTTTTAGTGTTAAAAACAGAAAATTGCACCACCAACAAAAGCTGAAAATCCTCGTTTCACCCTTTAACTACTGATTATCACTAGCAGATATCACAGTGCAACATTAAAACAAACAGAAGCACTGAACAACCTGAGTTTGTTACCAGAATAAGGCGTTACTACTACACATCACTAATGAATGGAGCTTGACGAGAAAGACTGAGGAACCACACTGACCTCCAGCAAAACGGTACCTGCCAAATGTTCAATACTTTATATACTGTGAACAGGAAATGCTTATCATTCAACGATAAAGTCAAACTTGAGCTCCTGATGCATATTACTCAAGGAAGACCGAAAAATTAATTCCAGATACAAATCTATAAAATCCAAAGAACCTATTTACTCAATAGAGGGTTTTTGAAGTTAACTGAAGCCCTCCTATAAATGCTACTAGCAGACTTTCAGTTTCAGATTGCACAGAATTAAAAAATTCTCCTTTTAATTGTTGTCATCTTAACATACCAATCTCCATCTGAAAGGTAAATGCATGATTTAACATTTCAAATTACCCATATTATTTTGGAAATGACAAGATTTTCCAAAGTTAAATATTGCCTGTTCCAAGCCTCTTAAGCAGCACACTCAAAATACTGATATCAAATTGCTGATTCCCATTAACAGAATATTCTTGCAAGAATCATAGAATCATAGAATAACCAGGTTGGAAGAGACCCACGGGATCATCAAGTCCAACCATAAGAAAGTATAAAAAGACTAATAGGGAGCATTCTACACCTGAGCATTACCAGGATCCATTACCACAAAATACAGCATGTTACTCTAATATTATCTCACTAGCATGCTGTCATTCTAATATTACCTTACACTGAGACAAGAGGAAGATTAATTCACCCGCACAGAACTACAGCTTTATAAGATGATGCCTTTTTTTAACCTTGCACGTAAAAAAAATAATAATCCTACCAGTCTTAAGGGTCAAACCTTTTGTATAGAGGCACTCAGCAGTATTTGCTGCAGGCCTAATTCAAAGTCCACTGAAATTAAGTTCAAGTCTCATCTATTTGCATGTGGTCTGGATTAAGCTCTAAGGAAAAGAACACTACACTTCCTTGCCAAAACATAAGCCAAGCTCTCCTAAGAATGCCCCAGCATTTTACAAGTTATTTCAGCAGAAGCCATACAAACTACACATGTACATACGTGTACTTAACTAACAGCTATGGAAGCCATAAGGTGAAAGCCACCTCCAGCCCCTGCTTCGATAGAGTAAAACCAAGAGTGGCCAAACATTTCAGAAGAAAAGTTAATATCAGTATTAACTTGTAAGTTCGAGGTCTACAGACTCAAATCAAGCTCCAGGAATTTAATTCAGATATGTTTCAGAATAACAAGTGAAGTGCATGGTTTGATCTAAAAGTGACTACAGGCACCATATTTCCAGAAGAGAAAACCTTTAAAATCTAGTTCATGTCTCAGTTCCACCAAACATCATTCAGATACAGAAGATACTATTTGCTGAAGAGCCCCAGTTACTCATATGAATGTTATGCTTAGAAGCCAAGCAGGTAGTCACAAATAGGCAAATTATCCTCTGGGGGTTCTACTCTCAAGCGTTCTACTGATGCAATTTTTATTGGGGGGGGGGAGGGGGGTGTAAGTAGGGACAACAAAGCGTCAAGTCTTCAAAACAACATAAAAGGACTTGAATCTATGGAAAAGGTTACTAGGAAGATCCTCGGGTCTTGGAAAACGCCTCAATGGCACCTGAGCTTTCTCACACGAGGTGGATGGGACGGCAGGCAGGGGTCTGAGTGCAGAGAACGGGGAGCTGCAGGAACAAAACACGTTACACGCAGCTTACCCCGGGTTACCAAGGGAGAAGCGGAGGCCGTCGCTGGGGCAGGGGGTGAAAGCTCATCCTCCGGAGGCGGCCGGTCGTGCCTCCGCCGAGGGGGGTAACGGGGCCGCGAAAGGATCTCCCGTGGCAACCCGACGGGCCCCTAGACCCAGCGGTTCACGCCTTCCCAAGGATCCCCGGCTCCCCCAAGAGAATGCTGATTTCGGTGGGAGTGGGAGAGAGAGAGAGGAAGGGTCGCGTCTACTCACATGGGCTCCAAGGTTTTGCTGAGCCAGGATTTCAGCGCCTCGAAATTTTCTATGATCATTTTAACCACCATCCAGAGCGGCCTGGGCCCCCCGCCTCCCCGGCAGCAGCAGCAACCGCGGCGGCGGGGTCCGCGCAGCCCCGCCCGCCGGGACCCCGGCTCCCGCCGCGCCCCCCCCGCAACCNGCCGGGGGCCGCAGGCCCAGCACCACGAAGGGGGCGGAACCGGCCGAGCGGCTCCCCGAGGGCCCCGCTCTCGCCGCGGAGCGCGGTTCCCCCGCCTCAACGGACAGGCGGCGCGGCCGACGGGCCGGGCGAAGCTGCGGAAGGCGCCGAAAGCGGCTCCGGAACGCGCGGGCCGACCCCGTCTCTCCCTCAGGCGCGGAGCCGCACGGAGCGACCGAGCCAGACAGCGGGTAAGATGGCGGCGCCCCGCTGCCGAGAGACGAGGGAGTATCGCGAGAGCTGGCGGCGCTCGGGGGCGGGGCCCGGAGGGGCGGGGGCGGTGGGGAGGGTGGTGCCTACTGCTACTGTTGCTCACAATGGGTATGAAGTGGAGAGGGCCTTGTTTAGACTAGGCACAAGGATGAATTTCTTCACAATGACAGCGGTGTGCCCAGGGAAGCTGTGGATGCCCCAACAAGGCCAGGTGCAAGGTCCCACACCTGGGTCAGGGCAATCCGCGGTTTCGATGGGGCATGATGTGATTGAGAGCTGACCTGCAGAGAAGGATTTGGGCGTGCTGGTTGATGAGAAGCTCGACATGAGCCAGCAATGTGTGCTCGTAGACCAAAAGGCCAACCATATCCTGGGCTGCATCAAAAGAAATGGGGCTAGCAGGTCAAGGAGGGTGATTCTGCCCCTCTACTTTGCTCTGGTGAGAACCCACTTGGAGTGTTCTGAGTATTGTATCCAGTTCTGGAATCCTCAATGTAAGAAGGATATGGCACTGTTGGAACAGGTCCAAAGAAAGGCTACAAAGATGATGAGAGGGCTCAAGCAGCTCTGCTGTGAAGACAAACTGAGAGTTGGGGTTGTTCAGCCTGGAGAAGAAAAGCTTCCAAGGAGACCTTATAGTGACCTCCCAGTACCTGAAAGGGCCTACAAGAAAGCTGAGGAGGGACTGTTTACAAAGGCTTGTAGTGATAGGATGAGAGGAATGGGTATAAACTGGAAAGGGGCAGATTTAGACTAGGCATAAGGAGGAATTTCTTCACAACAAGTGTGGTGAGGCACTGGAACAGGTTGCCCAGGGAAGCTGTGGTTGCCCCATCCCTGGAGATGTTCAAGGCCAGGTTGGATGGGGCCTTGGGCAGCCTGATCTAGTGGGATGGGTTCTTGCTTATATCAGTGGGGTTTGGAAGTAGATGGTCTTTAAGTCCCCTTCCAGCCCAAACCATTCTATTAGTCTATGATTCTATGATAATCAATCTTGGGTGTGTGAGAAAGTCAGGCTGCAAAAACCCACCTGGGGATGTGTGGAGCAAAGTTGTGACTGAAGACAGTCACAAGTGTGGATGCAAAAGAGAGCAATGTTAAATATCCTGTTTGGCTTTACAGTTTGGAAACCAGAGAGATGTATAAATTTGCTTGAAAAGAGGCAATAGTGTACTTTCTTGATTTTACATCTGCATTCTGCGCTGATTAAAATAATATACTAAGAGAAAACTCTGAGGTCTGTGTTTCCTTCATCACCACAGCCATTCCTGCTGCTGTTCCCACTGCTCCCATCATCCTCCCGTGTTGGGGGAGCAGTCCTCTGGCCCCACCTGGTTAGCCAGGATAGTGCTGTAGTAAGGACACATGCCTGGAGAAGTAGAAAGGGAGGCACAGTGAGTGCTCTCTCCGCCGTGACATGAACTCCTGTAAATGTTTGTGACTAACAGAAAAAAATAAAGGTTTTCTGGTTTGTTTTCTTTTTCTAAATGCCTCCAAAATGTCTTTTTGAAAGCTTTCTTTGAAGATACGACACTTAGCAGGGGAGTCCTGTGTGCACTGGATCCAGTGGAAGGCTGGAACTGGATAATCGTTAAGATCCCTTCCAACCCAAACCATTGTGTGATTCTTCCCTACATTGGCCCTGCATAGGTGGGATGGGGCACTTTTGTGGGCTGGTGACAGATGCCAACTTCAACTGTTTTGGCCCAGCAAAGTGGGCTTGGCAGAAATGCTAAACTCACACAGCTACACAGTCACCATTAGAGGTCACCCCTAGAAGTGGGGAGGGTGGAGGGAGAGGGACATGGACTGGCCCCCCAAAAACCAATGTTCACCAATGCAGGACCTTCCCATGAAAAGTTAACATACACCACTGCTTCTACTGGGTCTCTGGATTAACTGAACGCTGAGAGAAAACTTTTGTGGTGAATTTACCATAGCCAGGTTTTTTGGCTTCTGAAAGACCAGCATGTCACTTGAGTTTCCAGGTAAAGTATTTTGCACAGTTGATGAGTGTTTCAAATAAATCATTTGCTCTGCCTTTTTCACAACAGAGTGGGTGACTCTGAGATGCCTGCCTGATTTTCTAAGAAATAGAAGAACTTGAGGTACTCAGGTCAGATTAGACAACAGCGTGGTCTTGGCTGACTGGTCAATATGTAAGCATCCTGAAGCATCCTACCTTTGTCAGGCAGAGTTGGGATAACAGCAGAACTCCTGTAGTGCGGGGGTTAAGGGGAGAAGATGTTGGGGGGATGCCAGCATGACATGGAAACTCCTTTAAGATCCTTCCCCAGCTTTATCCTGCCTGTGGGAACTCATCACCGACTGCCAGTACTTCTCTCTGAAAAAGCTCAACTTAACTTTGCTTGCATTTGTAATGAAGCAAGGTTCATTGGCAATTATGATCCTTATTTGCAATATTCCATGCCACTGAGAAGCACTTGACCTCAGCACAGAGACTTCTAAGAAATCCAGTATCTGAGACAGCTAAATACAAACTGGAGGAGGCCAAGGCTGCCTGCACATGATTATTTGTGGCTTGATCATGATCCTTGAAAGTTTGTTGAAAACTGGAGAGGTTAATATACAAATAAACTACCAGGTTAGTAGGTACTTCAATAAGGACTTACAAATAACAAGATACGCTGGTTTCCTTGCATCATGGAGAGTGAACAGCACATCCAGTCAGTACATGGAAAATCTGAAATTCCTGGAGACCATTCCATAGACATCTAAAAAGTCCTTGGCTCACAGTAAGCTAGCTCCCCTGAACATATGAAAAGGTCACTAAGCTTGGAATTATGATGGAACTTTGAAGGGAGAGGCACACAGAAATTAGGCATTCTGATAAGAATATAAATGTGGGTTTAGATGTGGCCCTTAATCCTTTGGAAAAGCCAGTGTCTAGTGGAAATAATTCAGGCAAGCACTGTGTCAATCTGCTTCACTCTCATCTTTGTAACTACCTTTGATCCTTTGAATATACAATGGCTACCAAGAAAACACAGCCTCTAAGTCTTCCCCAGATGAAATGTATGTATACAATCATAGCAGCAACTTCTTTGTGTTTGACATTTCATTTTCTGAACTACTTTCCAGCCATTCAGAAGCACAGCACTGTAAGTAAATGAAATTTGTGATCAGCAGAGCATTTCAGGAATACATTTTACACACTGGATAAGATTTGGCTACACAGGGCAATTTTGTAACATTACTGTGGATAGTAGTATGCTGTTTTCACTCTTCTGTGCCAGTAGTCAAATAACAATAATATATATATAAATAAATAAAAGCTGCTGACATTCTCAGTTCTAGAGCTTGCAGACTTGAAAGCTTAAGGCCTTATAAAGATTTAGATCCTGTGTCCTTGTAAGTGACTGCAGTGTTCTGTCGCATCTTTGAGGCAATTTTTATTTCATTTCAGAGCAGGAATTGATGTATTACAGAGTAAAACTTTATTCGATGTCAGCAAACGATTTCCTCTGAAATACAAAGTGGCTTCTGTACATAAGGTGGTTTCTATTTAAAACATAACATCTTTAGGCTCTTAGTAACAATTTAAAAAGCACAAAATAAGGAATAGTCTACTTAAATGAAACTTTAGTCACACGTGAAATCAATACTCTGAACTGAAAACAAACCCTGAAGATCATGCTGTACCAGAAACAGGGTGGCCAGCAGGATGAGGGAGGTAATGGTGCCCTTATACTTGACATTGTTGAGGCTGCACCTTGAATCCTGTCCTCAGTTTTGGGGCCCTCGCTACAAGAAAGATATTGAGGTGTTGGAGCATGTCCTGAGAAAGGCAAAAAAGCTGGTGAAGGGACTAGAGAACAAGACTTATGAGGAGCGACTGAGGGAACTGGGGTTGTATAGCCTAAAGAAAAGGAGACTGAGGCCTGTCTACAAGTATCTGAAAGAAGGTTGTAACAAATTGGGTATTGGTCTTTTCTCCCAAGTAATAGGTGACAAGACAAGAGGGAATGGCCTCAAGTTGCACCAGGGGAGGTTCAGACTGTACATTAGGAAAGATTTCTTCACTGAAAGGGTTATCGGGCACTGGAAGAGGATATGATTTATTGCTGGATAGGTACAGTTGGACTCAGTGATCTCAAAGGTCTTTTCCAATCAAGTGATTTGATGATTCTGTGTGTCATTTAATGCAACATAATAGAGAATCTGTGCAAGGGGTCAAAGTAATTATTAACTTCTACAATGTCTTATTTCCGCGAGACAAATAAGTTTCCATTTCTCCTGTAGCATAAAATCTATAAACTGTTCAAGTTAAAATAAAACATACCCTAAATTTCATCTCTGCCTGTACAAAGCTGAAACTTCATAAAGGATTCCAAGACAGTAATGAATCTTTAAAAAGACTTGGAAGCAGCAAAAGAAGAATTAAACACATTCTATTTAGGTTTCAATGATTTAATACCTAAAAAAATAGTTCTTGTCGCTAAATAATAGTGATATTCTGTATCATGTATATGAGCTACAGATAGCAAACATTTAATAGCAACTAAATAGTAGAAATCTCAAAATCCCAGAATAGATGTAAATGTATTGTCTAGATTAATATAAACAGCACATTTTAACATCAATAATCTTAAAATATAAATACATTGTTATGTTAGTAGAGTAATACAAATCCCTTATTTATTCATGCATTGGAATTACTGACTCCTAACAGGCTTTTTGGCTTATAAAAATGTTGTCAAGTTCTTCAGAGGAGTATAGATGTTCTCAAATATAATAACTCCCAACATTCATAGATCGGGTGTGCACTTAGTTTGTAGTAGTCTTATCTAACTCGATATAGTGACCTTTGATGTCTAAAAATAATGAGTTGTATTTTTTCACCTGCTTAGGTGAGAACTGAATGTCGCCGGCTAAGATAGAGCTATCAGTCCTTCCTGAGATTTCTTAGGTTTTATTTCTGCTGATTCCTCTCCAAAGCTATTGAACTTGTACTTATAAAAAATCTTTGTCAATGTGTAAAGCTGCAGTTTTTAAGTTTTAAAGGTTTTGCTTTGAAAAATTACTTTTCTTGAATATTCACAGATGTCTTTTTAGCTCAGGTTTGTCCCTTTAATTTTTTTAATATAAAAAGTAGTTGTAGAAGAGAATAATTTTGGGGCACATCCATCTTTTTAGCCAAACCTGTCCCACCTTCATCAGTAAGTGTTTGTGTCACACAGAAAAAAGGCTAGCTATTCTTTTTTAATTTTGTGTGTATGTTTGGTCTTTGTTAGGGTTTGTTTTGGGTTTTTTGAGTGTAATATTTTTGCAGCTGCCAGACTGGTCTATAGTATTAGGAAATTCTTCAGTCTGTCTTTCTAATGTGTCATCTTTTTATTTAGGAAGCTGCAATTGCATTTAAATTGCATTTAAAAATTAACCTCTGCTTGTAGGTTTTCTACTAGTGTTAAATGTGATACTGGTTATACATAGCAGATGTAACTCACCAGTTCCAGACACAGGTCCCTGGCATGTCCTAGGAAAAACAGTTAAGCATTACAGGCCTTGGCTGTATCTGAGTGGATGATCTGGGGATCAAGGGTTCCACATCCTTGCAAGTATACCACGTTCCTAAGACTCAGAGCATGGGCTGAAACAGCAGGGCTGATGAGACTGGATGGCATTAGGATGGGTTGATGAAGCAAAAACATTTTGGTATTTTGTTCAGACTTTTGGTTTGTACTGTCATTGAGTTTGGAGGTTTGCTGTTAGTTGCTATTTAGATATGTATAGATGTACATCTGTACATTTGTGGATGTGCTCCTTTTGATGAGTAGAAGGAACAAATTATATTCCTCCTGATACTTTCTGTGTGCTCTACAGTGAGTTTCATCTCAGGAAAGAGCCATGTGAGTTTTGAGGATGATGTCACAGAATGGATCCAGACTTGAAGATTCCCCTTCTGTCCTTCACAAATAGCATCTGAAAGCTGAGTCACTTCTGCCTTTCTTAAATACATCTACTAGTGCTTCAACAGAGCAGCAGGTCAGCTTGGTATTGCTCTTCCTTGACTGTGCCTCAAAAAGATCAACATTTATTTGAATGTTTATTCCTTAGCTTTTTTATTTTTGACTCCTGCTAACCCGTTGCCACTTGAGAAACAGGACCTGGTGGTTTTTAAGGCCTGAATGTCTTTTTCTAATAGTGAAAACACAAAAATTTAATCATGACATATGTTGTGGGCATTAGATGACTTTCCATGACCATTGTCTTTCTATACAACAGACCTGTATATGGGATTGTGTATCTCCTGCTTTCTGTTGCTGCCGGAAGAAGATAGGTAATATAGCTGGAAAAAAAAAAGTTTCTATTTGGCCCTGCTTGAGCCAGGGCTTTGCAGCAGATGAACTCCAGAGATTCCTTCCAACACCAACCATCCCATGGTTCTATAAAAGGCTTTTGGCAGAGTGTCTCAAAGCCATTGGTCTTTGGACTACTTGTAGCTAGTGCATGTAGCATGTAACCTGAGATTGCAAGTCATAGAACTGAGCATTGCTTTTTTGATCTGACAAAACTGTTTTTAACAGGTTTTCTTGAAAGACACAGTCAAAAAAGTTATTACAATCAAGAAGTCTTGTCTGCAAACTCTGTATAGCAACATTACTATTAGTCAATATTTAACAACATACATCACACTTCTGAAGTCACGCTATGCTAAGTCTATATTGTGTATCTTTAAAAGACCTTGTGTTTTAAAAAATAAAATGGGTCAGGTTTGTAATACAAGATGCTTGTATTGTGTAACCTCATTAGCTTGTACCAACGCCATGACAACTTGTGTACTTGCTTATTAGATTGTACCAATACAGGGACAGGATTGCTCCACTTTGCCAATGGCAGCAAAATCAAGCTTAGCCCCAGCTTGTGCCTATGGAAAGGATGACTGAAAAAGGGCCAGGGTGTAATTAATAGCTCCTCTTCTTCCCAAAATGCAGTGGATCCGGAAAGGAAAGGCACAGCTCATAACTTTATTCCTATGACACCAACCAGCAGAGCTTCATCTTTCAGAAATCTTCTTAGTGCAGTCAGCAAGTACTAACTGTGTCATTCTGGTCTGTGCAAGCAAATAATTATGGGGCAGAGCCACACCTGGATTTGTGCCTGTACATAGGGGTAAGTGACTGCTCACATTCCCCAGCTCCCTTGGGCAAACCACTGTGATGGAGGCGGCCATGAGGCCATTGTGCCTTGCAGGAACATGGTGGCTCTATGAGCCTGTCTGAGTCTGGAAGCAGCTGTGACACATGACAACGCTGCAGTCTCTGCCTCAATGGTTGGACTAAATGATACGATGGGTCTTTTCCAACCTGGTGATTCTATGATTCTATGTGCTCTGTGTGTGGGATTTATTGCTAGATAAGAGAGGCTGAATTCCTAGGAATTAGAGTAGGTCCATCCCAAGTGTTATGTCTAAATTCCTGCCTACTGTTCATCTTATACACCAGCTAGTGCCCTCCCCCATTTTTGGCCATAAGCCTACACAACATGTGGACTGTAGACTCCTGGAGTGGCAGGTTTTCAGTTGGCGTTGTCTAGTGTATTTTGCTATACAAATCCTCTGCAGAGATAGAAGACATGGTATCCTCTGCATTCCAGATAGTAGTCATACACAAACCATAGGAGGAAGCAAACCTCTCATTTTTCCAAGCCCGTGTTTGTGTAGAATACACTGGAGGTAAGGCATCCCTAAGCTGCAGTATGAACCTCCATTGCCTCTGAGATAGCTCAGCTATCTAAGATCATAATTACAGTAAAAGAAAAGAATAATCAGAAGTGGCAGAATGTACTTAATCCGTTTTTCTTTAATCCAGTAACTTAGTTTAAATTATAAATAAAAGGTCGTTTCAGCTAATACTAGCCAGACTGCTCTGACAAGCTATGTGACAAGGATGGCTTTGTACTACAGATGTGAAAGTGCTGTGTTGAACGTATTACAAACATTGACAAAGAATTTTAAAGACACCTTCTGTCATATTCGAGGTGAAAGTTCTATTGTTTGCACCGTCTGTTCTTCTTCACATATGTGGTGCAGCCACAAAGTCTTGTTTGTATGAGTTCTTCCCACTGAAATATAAAAATAAATCACTCATGAGAGGATGAGGCTATCATGGAATCATGGAACAGCTGAGGTTGGAGGGGACCTCTGGAGGTCATTTGGTTCAGCCACCAAGAGCCAGTTAGTTGGTCAAGACCATGTTCAGGTGACGTTTTAATATCTTCAAGGATCAAAATTCCACAACCTCCCTGGGCAACCTGTGCCGGTGCTAAGTCACCCTCACAGTGAAAAAGTGTTTCCTGGAATTCGAGGGAACCTCCTTTGTTCCAATTTGTTCCTATTGCCTCTGTTCCTGTCACTGAGTGCCACTAGGAAGTGCCTGGCTCCATCTTCTTTGCACCCTTCTTTCAGCTATTGATATACGTTGATAAGATCCCCCCTGAGCCTTCTAACATAATGAATCATAGAGTCATAGAACCACCAAAGTTGGAAAAGACCTCTAAGATCATCCAGTCCAACTGTCAAGCCAGCACCACCATGCCTACTAAGCCATGTCCTCAAGTGCCACACCTACATGCTTTTAGAACTTCTCCAAGGGCGGAGACTCTACCACTTCCCTGGGCAGCCTGTTCTAAAACTTGAGCACTCTTTCGGTAAACAGTATTTTTCTAATACCCAATCTAAATTTCCCCAGGCTCAACTTGAAGTCACCTCCTCACTTGTTACTTGGGAGAAGCGACCAGCACCCACCTCACTACAACTTCATTTCAGGTAGAAAGAGAGTGATAAAGTCTCCCCTCAGCCTCTTCTTCTCCAGACTAAACAATCTCAGTTCTCTCAGCCGCTCCTCATAAGACTTCTTCTCCAAACCCTTCACCAGCTCTGTTGCCTTCCTCTATACATGCTCCAGCAGCTCAGCATTCTTGGAGTGAGAGACCCAAAACTCAACACAGTATTTGGGGTGTGGCTTCACCAGTGCCAAGCACAGTGGCGTGATCACTTCCCTAGTGTTGCTGGCCACAGTATTTTTGATAGAAGCCAGGATACTATTGGCCTTCCTGGCCACCTGGGCACACTGTTAGCTCACATTCAGCTATCTGTCAACCAGCACTCACAGGTCTCCTTCTGCCAGGCAACTTTCTAGCCACACTTCCCGAAGCCTGTATTGTTGCATGGGGTTGTTGTGATTGGCGTGCAGGACACAGCACCTGGCCTTGTTGAGTCTCATCCAATTGGCCTTGTCACATAGATCCATTCTGTCCAGGTTCTTCTGCAGAACCTTCTTGCCCTCAAGCAGATTGACACTCCTACACTACTTGGTGTCATCTGCAAACTTACTGAGGGAGCACTTAAACCCCTCACCCAGATTATTGATAAAGATGTTAAACAAGACTGGCCCCAACACTAAGCACTCAGGAACATCACTTGTGACTGGCCAGTAACTGGATTTATTTCTGTTCACCACAACTCCATAGGCCCAGCCACTCAACTGTTTTTTTGCGAAGCAAAGAGTACATCAGTCTAAGCCATGAGCAGCCAGCTTCTGTAGGAGAATGCAATGTGAGACAGTGTCAAAGGCTGCACAGAAATCCAGATAGAAAAGATCCACAGCCTTTCTTTCATCCATTAGGTGGGTCACCTGGTCATACAAGGAGATCAGGTTGGTCGAGCAGAACCTACCCTTCATGAACTCATGCTAGCTGAGCCTGATCCCCTGGTTAACCTGCACTTTGCCTGGTGAGTTCATTCAAGATATATCACAGTTACTGTTTGTTTTGGAGGAGTCATTGGGTTTGCAATTAGACAATTTAAGAGGATCTGATTTTATCAGTGAAAAGGTTATTTAAATAATCTTTGTGAACAATTTATTATATAAATTATTATTTTCATAGAATCATAGAGTCATAGTCATAGAGTCATAGAGTCATAGAACCATAGAATAGTTTGGGTTGTGAGGGATGTTAAAGATCATCTAATTCCAACCCTCCTGCCATGGGCAGGGACACATCCCACTAGATCAGGCTGCCCAAAGCCCCATCCAAACTGGCCTTGAACATCTGCAGGGATGGAGCATCCACAACTTCCCAGGACAACCTGTTCCAGTGTCTCACCACTCTCATTGTGAAGAAGTTCCTCCTTATGTCTGATCTAAATCTGCCCCTCTCCAGTTTATAGCCATTGTCCCTCGTCCTATTACTACAAGCCTTTGTAAACAGTCCCTCCTCTGCTTTCTTATAGGCCCCTTCAGGTAGAGAAGGTCACTATAAGGACTCCTTGATGCCTTCTCTTAGGCTGAACAACCCCAACGCTCTCAGCCTGTCCTTGTATGGGAGTTGCTCCAGCCCTCTGATCATCTTTGTAGCCCTTCTCTGAACCTGTTCTAACAGTTCCATATCCTCCTTATGTTGAGGATCCCAGAACGTGACACAATACTCCAGATGAGGTCTCACAAGAGAGGAATAGAGGGACAGAATCACTTCCCTTGAACTGCTGGCCACTCTTCTTTGGATGCAGCCCAGGATATGGTTGTCCTTCTGGGCTGCAAGTGCACATTGCCAGCTCACACTGAGCCTCTCAATGAGCACCTCCAAGTCCTTTTCTGCAGGGCTGCTCTCGATCACATCATGCCCCATCCTATACTGAAACCGTGAATTACTCCAAACCAGGTGTAGGACCTTACACTTGGCCTTGTTGAACCTCATAATGTTCTCACAGGTCCACTTCTCCAGTCTGCCCAGGTCTCTCTGGGTGACATTCTGACCTTCCAGTGTGACAATTGCACCACTCAGCTTCATGTCATTACTTTAAAGTTTTCAGATTGCCCATCAAAGACAGCAGGCTTTCTATAACTGATTCAATTATTAAAAATTACTGTAGTATTACAAATATTGAAAAAGTGCTGTCATCCCTTGTGTGAGGCACTTTTGTATTTTTCAAATGTCAGGTCTTGGAAAAAAACCTCAAAGAAGTTTGGAAATAAAATGTTTTTTAACCAGTTTAGTTTTTGTTTGAAGCAACTTTCAATTTTTCTCTTTAAGGAAGCTGTAACAGTAGGGTTATGTTCTTGTTCTCTCAGTTGTGCACAGGCCTTAGCCCTGATGGCTGCTTAGGATTTGTTTAGGTCAATGCTGCTGCAGAGCCAGAAGAGGGAGCACAGACACTGCTTCTTGGTTATTCTGTAGCGGCACTGGGATTATTTCACGGAGGAAAAATTGCTAAATCTATATTTAGAGGAGGCATTGTATTTTCATAATAAAGTAGATAGAATATTACTTATACTGTATTCTGTATATGCTACTGAATGTATTGTGTTTGGAGCTCATATTGCTGTGCTGACGCTGCAGATGGTTATCTTCACAAATCCAAAAGTTTGTACCTTAGAAGAGTTCTGTTGAAGCCAATGTAACTGCAGCCTACAGGAGTCTTTTCATTTGGAGTATTCATCCCTAGGATATGCCTGCTGCCATACTGATTGAATTTGGTTGAAAATTCCCAAACTTTACAATTAAACAATTACTAAAAAAAAGAAGAAACGGGTAGCTAGGACTGCGGAGGAATCAAAAACCCAAACAGAAATGAAGAACACAGAACCCTATGGTAAGGGAAAGGATTTGTAAATGCCTTTTAAGAATTGTAAGGGTGAAGGTATACTCTGTGTCCAAAGAATGTTTATGTTAGCCACTGTGTAAATGGAGAATAACTTGTTAAATCTTAGTACAATGCCCCCTTTCTGGTGGGCAGAAAGGGGCATTTTGAGACTCCTGTACTCACAATACAGTCCTGTGGTAGAAAACCCCAACAATACTGGTCCCTACTTGACAACTACTGGATACTCTGCTGAGCTCCCGGGATGCAATTCTGTAATTTCTTACTGGAGAGAAAAAAATACCAGAGAGAAAGCCACAAACCTTGTCAAATTCAAAATGTAACAGAACCTGGCAGTAGGTATTCTAGCAGCTGGCACAGAAGTCATTGTAATCAAAGACGCAATGGAGACACAACGTCCCAGAAGCAGAATGGGTGCAACAGACCAAGCCTTGGTCTTTCCATCTTTACACAGCATAAACCAATGCCGTAGACAAAGGACATCAACTTCAGCAGTCTGTGGCTACCTGTAGTAAGGAACTCTGGGTTAGCACACTCCTTGAGTAAGCCCTGCCTGGCAGCACAGCCTAAGGGGTCATGCTCACATTACAGGGGGATGCTCCATGCATAGCATGTGTAGTATGATGCACATAGTATGATGCACAAACACTGTTCCCAGTCAGGGGCAGGTGCTCTTGTGGCTGCAGGCAGAGCCAGTGCAGCTTCTTTGCCCAGCTGCGTCCAGCCAACACTTGCCCAGCCCCAGCCTCACCCCTGCCACTGCTCTCCACTCAACTGCTGGCTACTGCCTAGCTGTATTGGGGAAGCTTGGAAGTGCTGGCAGGAGAAGGAAAAGGCAGCTTGGGCCTCATACAACTGTTTGTTCCTTCCCTTTGCACAGACCACCAGAAGGAATGGAGGGTGCCTAGGTGACTCAGCTGCCTTCCACCAAGTTCCTCCTGAAGGAGTTGTGTGGCCACAAAGCCACTGAATGTCCTTTCTGTCTCCACTCTGCCTTCAGATGCTGGTCTGAACAAGCATCACATGGATTGCTTCTCATCTTCTGCTCTTTTCCCTTTGCCAAGCAACAACACTAGATGCCAGAAGCTTCAAGAGGCCAGGCAAAGGGGAGGGATGTGCAGGGTGCAATCTTGACCATCCCCACATCTCACATATGGCCAGGGGCCCTTTCTGTTGTGGGGCTGCTCAGTGAGCACAGCAATTTTCTTGCAGGCTGGTCGAGAGCAGTGACCACTACCCATCCCCACTGACAGCAAAGGTGGACTTGGCTGCTCAGTTAGTGAGTTTGGAAAAGACAAGGGCTGGACAGCCCTACTGTCACAGGTGGGTACTTGTACTGTACTGGGTTTTCTGCTAACTTTCCCGGAGGGCACATCCATCTCCATTACTCTGTGGTAGGAGGGAGCTGAGCCAGTACCCCTCATTCCCAAATTACACTTCTCCCATGTGCTTGGTGGCAGGGGAACAGCTCATAGAGGGCTCAGGAGTGCCCCTTTCCCAGAGCCATAGGACCACAAGCAATAGAGCAGTGACTCTCCATTTATGAATGCTGAAATTGCAAGGGGTCACTTGTATCAGCTGAATGTTCACGAGTCCGTGGGGCCTGGTGAGATTCATCCTAGAGTACTGAAGGAGCTAGTGGGTATTATGGCAGGACTCCTCTTGATCATCTACCAGAGTTTGGAGAGTCTAGGGAGGTTCCTACTGACTGGAAGCCAGAGCATGTTATTCCAATCTACGAGAAGGGCATGAGGGAAGACTCAGGGACTACTGACCTGTTGGTTTAACCTCAGTTCTTTGAAAAATTATATAGAAGATCATTTTGGGTACTACTGATAAGTATTAAAAAAATAATGGAATCATCACATGCAGCTAAAGTGAGCTCACAAAGTCCAGCTCAACTAACTTGACACCTTTCTATGACAAGCTCATCCACCTAGTAGATGAAGGGAAGACAAGGGATGGAGTTGTTCTGGATTTTAGTAAGGCTTTTGATACTGTCCCTCACAGCATCCTTTTGGAGAAGTTGTCCAATTGAGCAATGAGTTTGTTTACAGTGCTCTGGGTGAACATCTGGCTGAACAGCAGAGTGGAAAGGGTTGTAGTGAATGCCCAGTGTAGTAATACAAAAGAAAGGAAAGTTTCCCATTTTTAACATCTTTTACAAAGTATGTTTATATTTTCTCCTGCAGCCATAAGGAAGGTGAAGTTTATCAGAATGATTGAATCAAAGTGGATGAAGGGAAGGTGGTGGATGTAGTTTTTCTGGATTTTGGTAAGACTCATATGTTAAATGCTGATCCAGCAAGAACACAGAACTTTCTGAGAAGCTAATCGGAAACTGAATTACTTTCTAGCAGAAAAAATGACTATACAAGGATTTTTTTTTTACCTGCTCTTTATGCAAATATGTACAGGATTTTGCTATTAAAAAAACCAGATGCAGCATATCTAACATAAGGAACCTGTTAGGGGTTTTTTGTTTGTTTTTCTTCTAGGAAAAGAGGAAGGCAGACACACAGAAAATGACAATCATTTTATTGTACAATTCTGTAAAGCATTCTGACCTGGCCTGATCTACAATGATTTTTTTTTTTATTTTATCTTCTAATCATTCTAGCAAAATGCCCTTTTTCACTTTCTTCTCCCCATTTTGCAGTATAGGCCCATCATGTATTTCAGTCACGGGGTGTGACAGAAAAAAACCTCTTTGAAAAACCCTCCTCTTTTCCCACTAGAGGGCTCTCCCAAAATANTGAATGCCCAGTGTAGTAATACAAAAGAAAGGAAGGTTTCCCATTTTTAACATCTTTTACAAAGTATGTTTATATTTTCTCCTGCAGCCATAAGGAAGGTGAAGTTTATCAGAATGATTGAATCAAAGTGGATGAAGGGAAGGTGGTGGATGTAGTTTTTCTGGATTTTGGTAAGACTCATATGTTAAATGCTGATCCAGCAAGAACACAGAACTTTCTGAGAAGCTAATCGGAAACTGAATTACTTTCTAGCAGAAAAAATGACTATACAAGGATTTTTTTTTTACCTGCTCTTTATGCAAATATGTACAGGATTTTGCTATTAAAAAAAACAGATGCAGCATATCTAACATAAGGAACCTGTTAGGGGTTTTTTGTTTGTTTTTCTTCTAGGAAAAGAGGAAGGCAGACACACAGAAAATGACAATCATTTTATTGTACAATTCTGTAAAGCATTCTGACCTGGCCTGATCTACAATGATTTTTTTTTTTAATCTAGCTTCTAATCATTCTAGCAAAATGCCCTTTTTCACTTTCTTCTCCCCATTTTGCAGTATAGGCCCATCATGTATTTCAGTCACGGGGTGTGACAGAAAAAAACCTCTTTGAAAAACCCTCCTCTTTTCCCACTAGAGGGCTCTCCCAAAATACTCATGAGAGAGAGTCCACTGGAAGAGATTATTCTACTCTAGATAAGCATTTATAGTAATGTTTTGGGCATGGTAACAGCGATCTTGAAATCAAATCAAATTAAATTAAATTAAAACTCTGTCAGATATTGCCCAAAAAAATTAGATATTGGTATTTGCTTCCTTTTTTTTAAACAGATATATATTTGCTGGAAGTTTAACTAAAAAACCCATGTCCACATTCTGAGGAGTGCAGGTGAAAGAATTTTAGATACATAAATCTTGGAAATGTAAGAAGAAACACAATTTATACGCAAGTATTTGATCTTCATGATCATCCATACTAATACGTTCATAAAGCAGTTGGCCCAAGAAACTTGACTGTTCTACAAATCTGAAACTAAACACTTGCACTAGCGCCCAGTAAATATTTTGTTCAACTAAAAATAGAAATTACTGTCATCAGCAAAGGGTGTCCACGAGGGAATGATATTTCCTATAAATACACTAAGATACATGTGGATGAGTTTAATCTAATAAAGAAGATGTAAACAAACTGAAGGACAGAGCTTCGAATGGAGGAAGTAGGGTGCATAGAAAGTGATTAAGGTTCTCTGCTAGTTAGAATCCTTAATATTATGCCTTGTTTAAAAACACAGAGATGAAGTTTCTTGTTTGTTCAGCAGTTATTACATTAAGAACTTGTAAAGTACTCTTCCCTAAGGGTAATACAATTTCTTCTATACTTTTCTTACAGTTTCATATATCAACCTGTGGTTTCAGGTATCTAAATTTCAATTTTCTGTCTGAGCTACCTGAGAAGTGGCAGATTTTCAGAGGATGATTAGTACTTTCTGATGGTATCATTTTCTCAAAACACATTATAAAAAAAAAAACAACCCAACCCAAAACATATTTATAACTCAGGTGAGGCTCCCAAAACCTCATTCAAAATAACTGATGACATTTTAAAATCTAGGCCATGGAGTCAGAAACATGAGAACATATTATAAAGAATGATTTATCTGCTTGCTATAACTTCTTTTCATTTCCATATTTATCTGTAATTAGAAAATGATGGCAAAACTCAGACTTAAAAATCATACCAGAAATGTAAAAAATATTGGTGAGGATAATAGTGTGGATTAAAATACTGATAATAATGCAGTTTACAGTCAGAGATTACAACAGAACTTCTACCAAAATAATTCCTTTAAATTTATTTGCCATGAAAGCATAGAAACAAGACATAGAAAGGGAGCTCCTTCAGCTCCAGTATTTGAATCTTATCAACATTTACTGTAATCTTGCTTGTTTAGAAACAAATGTTTCTTGTTTAGAAAATAGTGCTTCTACTATTTATTCAAAGAAGATGGGGGGTGCAGAAAGCCCGTGGATAGAGGCTGTGTCAGATTATGAGGGAGCAAGAGGAACATCCAGCTTTGTTGACTGACAAGGTCTCAGCTGTGCTGTAAAAGGCAAATACCAACTGGCTTTGAAGCCTAGTAAGATTTAAGAGGGTTAAATTAGTTTACGTATGGCCCCATTAAATTCAGTTTGCATTTGGAGTCAGTGGGCAGTCTTAGCTAGAGGCACAAAATAACTTTGGAATCAGATTTTATTTTGCAAAAGTTAAACAGCTAACTAAACTGTAGCTTAAGTAGAATACAATTAATCTCTACAAACACAGTAACCATTTGAGTAATTGAAATTAAAGTAATGGCATCTTAGCATTTCACAAAACCCTATTTCCTATTAATTTTCTTGAGGTTATAGCCCAAGATTATATATGTAGCCTGATATATATGTAGCCAAATATGTTCTTCTAAAGGATAATAGGCAGGAAGAGAAGATCATTGAGACTTTTGTATAGCTAGAAAATAAAAAAAGTTGTTGGCCAGATATACTGTCTATACTTCGCCTTTTTTTCACTGTAAATTTGGATTCTTCCAATTGGTGGAGGTGATACTTCTGTTATTTACTGATTCTCAAACATTTGTTTGGTTTTGTACAAATGGACAGGAAGCAGCCAAATTCCAGCTGAAACATTATCCAAAACGTGAGCTACTTGTAATACTTGGAGGCATACATGAAGCAGTAAAGTACAAGTCTATATTGGGGGAAAGAAGTACATGTAAAATATTTGGTTCATAATGAGTTATAAACGGTTCCAAATAAAATCTGTAGCACCAACTATAATGCAAGTACACATATGCATCTCCTGATGCTCAGTGTACGGCTGCATTTTCTGACTGCTTTGCAGCTGGGCTCTGTCAGGAAACAGTAGCTGTGGGATGGTCCACATGGGCAGGGGAACTGGCACTTGGGAATGATGGTGGGACTGGCAAGGAAGCAACTTTCTGAGAGAGTGTAGTCCCATGACACCCAAAAAAGAAGAAAAGAGGACAACCTGTGATGGTGACTAGGTCAGTCAGCAATTTGGGTCACCAGACATGTCTGTGGGGATGAGGCAGGTCTAGGGTCAAGGGAAGTCAGATCAGTAGGTGGAGATCATGCGTGTGACAGCAACCAAAGTCAGACAGCATTCAGCAGTCCCCAGGCAAGTCCAAGGTCAGGTTCCTGGCTTGATGGACAACCGGATCAGGGAAGGGCTCTCACAGCCATTCCAAATAATTATACACTGCAGATGTTTTTGTTATGAGTCAATTTTGCATCTCAAGCATCAGAACAACAACATGGCCAAGTACTACGTTGCTGTTTTCCTCCTTGATTGTTTCTATTTAAAAAAAACAAAAACCTACAGCAAGACAAAAACCTTCCAGCTGGTCCTGAGAACTCTGTCAGTCAGAATGCCAATGTAAACTGAAAGATTGTAGTGGAGAAGGTTACAAGCTAAACAGAAAATAACAATATTATTATCCCCATTTTTCAAATGAAGAGCAGCACTTGGTCAAAGCTATAGAAGGTCTGAATTCAGTTTCATGATTTCTGTGCAAGACCAGCCTTTTGCCCATCACTTGGCTGACAAGTGGCCCAGGTTTCACCGTAGTGACTAGCAGTTGTGTATTCCCACCTGGAAGTGCCCATGATACAGAACCAGTGTCAGTACTTGAGGTTGTCTGTGATCAAACTGAGTGAACCATTTTTGCTACTTGAGCAGCATGTAACCACAATGATAACATTTACATTATCAGACCCAGAAATAGTTTTACATTCCTCAGGGCAGATGCATAGCAGTTCTGAGAGAGGCTGGCATTCATATCTACAGTAGACCCTCACTTTTTAAGGGAAGAAAGGTACTGAACAGAAATCAGAGAGCTCCAGCTGCCTTCATGTCTGTTCTATCAGGGATTCAGTACCCCGCCATATGACACCAGAAGGGCAGCATAGACACAGACACAGAGACTTACATAACTGCTTAAGTCCTATCCTGAACAGAAACATTTTTCCAGTTGAGGTATTTCCTGTCATCATTTAGCCCTCAAGTGCCTTTTTTTCCCATTACCATTCAGCCCCTTCCTGCTGCACATACTGATAGCTGGACAACACAAAGCGTCTAGGTTGTTATTTCCCCCCACTCTTTTTCCTCAGATTTCTGTGAGAAAATATTGCAGTGACTTTTTAAGTGATCTGATCCTGAGCAATGCAAGAGCGGCCACTGTGCATCATGCAAGGACAGCAAACAATCAGATGGTCACAGCTTTAGCTTGAAAAACTACATTGCTTTGTAGTCACATCTTATTTTAAGCATACACAGTGGACTTCCAATTAAATGCAAATTAACTAGCTGATTTGTTTAATAACTGTGTATAACCAAGCCCTCCAAAAGCTAAAAGATTTGATTTTTATCTTAGCATTATATGTGAGAACAGACACTGACAAACTATCCGTGATGCAGAATATTTCTCGATCTCATACTGTTTTGTGTTTAGAGCTGCTCTGCAGATGCTAAAAAGTAAGCTGACTTTGGAATGGTTTATAACTGACAACAGATGTAATGGACTAACCTTGCATCTCAAATTAGCCTATGGAGGTTGTACGTACATTTGCTATAAATTAGACGTAATATTTTATAAATTTTTGAGGATACTATAGAATTGTAACATAAAGTACTACAAGTAGTAGAAGTGATAGCTTATTAAATGCATGCATATTATATATTACTGACCACTGGTATAATTTTAAATTGTCCAGAGATCCCAAATTACTATGGGCTCTCTATAAACATATTGTGTATATCGGTTCATGATATTAAGACTGTAAGTACAGATGGAAAAAAGAGAGAAAAAACTAAACATAAATAGATAGCAGAAATAGAGATTTGCTTAAAATCAAAGATTTTGCTGATTGAAATGTGTTAGACAAATGAAAAAGCCATGCATTTACAATGCATCCTTCATCCTTGACTTCACTAACTGCTTCAGCTTATGCTCAATTCAAGCATGCTTTGAAGACCAACTGTAGCCCATAAATTTAAGTTCCTTCTGTCCCACAAGTAGCACAGTCTGGACCCTTCCAAGAAGGATAGCTGACCAGTGCTCCTCATAACCATCTATGCCCGTGACACTCTCATGGCTTCTTTACGTTCCATGAGATGCAGCAAAAAATACACTCAGTTTTGAGCCTCACTCCAAGCATCATCAGCTTATGCCCCTCTTACAGTACAGAAAGGATTCACTGCTGTTTCTCCTCACTAAGTGTTGAAAGGGTTCAATGGATAGAATAACCATTTTGGTTTAGTTAAAGAAAGTGCAAGAACATCTACTCTGCAGGTGCAGGAACACCAGAGTGGCACTGGCACAATTTATTTTACTAGACATTAGGCCCAAAGAACATCAGGCTCTGAGTGCATAGTACTCACCAAGTACATCACAAAATGGGGCTTAAGAACCTACACCTTTTTTTTTTTCACTTTAGACACCTAAAGAAACCTTTACAAAAAAAAATCTTTAGTACTTCAGTAATCAAAGATTTCATTCTTCATATGAAATAGTTGATTAAATCTGCAGTCATATAGGCATCCATACTATTACCTGTGCGTATCATGCTTAACTCCTACCTTGCCTTTGACCTAAAGGTACATGACATTAACAAGTGTTGTGATTCAGTGCACCTATGTCTATAGGGTCCACTCTTGCTGAAGTCTGTGGGTGATTCAGTTGGCTGCAGGCACAGATAAGCTGATGAGGCCGCTGTGCTTAGAGGCAGGATTCAAGGAAAAGAAAAACAGTCAGCTGTGGTTGAGGACTGAGTCAAAGATTACTTCAGAGGACTCATACCAAGCAAGTCCATGTGACCTATAGGGCTGGAACAGGAAGTGCTGAGAGAACTGGTTGCTTTCTATCATCCTTAAAAATTTATGGAGATCAAAAAAAGATCTCTGATGACTGGAAGAAGGAAAATGTTGCATTCATCTTCAAAAAAGTCTGAAAAGATGAACTGGGCAACTATAGGCCAGTCAGCCTCACTTCTGTCCCTGGGAAAACCATCATATGAATTGTCTGGGAACATACTTCTGGGCACAAAAGGTGGAAATTTTTTTTTGGAACAGCCAACATGGATTTACCATGGGCAAGTCATGTCTAAGACACCTAATTGCCTTCTGTGATAAGGCTGCCCTCCAGAGGAACCTAGACAGGCTGGAAAAATTGGGCTGACAGGAACTCCATTAAACTCAACAAGAACAAATGCAAAATCTTGCCTCTGGAAAGGAAGACCTCTGGTAGTTTTAAAGGCTGGAGACTGGTGGTCTGAGGAACAATGGTTGTAAGGAGAAGGCCCTGTGGGACAGCAAGATGTGCATCCTGCATCAGAGACAGCAATCATCATCCAAGGTAGTGTTGAAAGCAGCCTAGTAGGTCAAGGGCAGTGATTATTCCTTTAGCACTTGTTAGACTATATCTAAATGGCAGGACGACAACAAGGTTATTGGAGAAAGCCAACACGGCTTCACTAAGGGCAAATCGTGCCTTCCTAACTTGGCAACCTTCTGCTATGGAGTAATTGCACTGGTAGATAAGGGAAAAATCAATGGATGTCATCTACCTGGACTTTGATAAGGCTTTTGACACAGTCCCACACATGATCCTTGGCATTAAAAAGAAAGTGATATGGAAAGATATGGGTTTGATAAATAGAATACTTGGTGGATAAGAAATTGGCTGGATCACTGCATACAATGAGTTGCAGTCAATGGCTTAGTGTCCAAACGAAGATGTGTAATAAGTGGCATCTCTCAGGGGTCACCTTGAGTTCACTGACTTGAGGGAAGGGGTGCCATCCAGAGGAACATTGACAGGCCTAAGGAGTCCAAAAATGTGAATCTCATGAAGTTCAAGAAGTGCAAGGTCCTGCACCTGGGTTATGGCAATCACCAGTATCAGTACATACTGGGTGGTGAATCAACAGAGCAGCCCTGTGGAGAATAACATGGAGGTACTGGTAGATGAAAAATTGAATATAAACTGGCAATGTGCACCCAGAAAGCCAGTTGTATCCTGGGCTGCATAAGTGTGGCCAGCAGATTGAGGGAGGTGATTCTCCTTCTCTGTTTCACTCTCGTGAGATCACACTGGGGTACTGCATCTAGTCTCAGGGTTCTCAGTATAAGACACAGACCTGTTATAATAGTTCAACAGGAGAGCCACAAAGGTCATCAGAAGAATGGAACACCTCTCCTATGAAGAAAGGCTTAAAAAGGGATTATTCAGCATAGAGAAGGCTCTAGGGAGACCTTTTTGTGGTTTTTCAGTACTTCAATGGGGCTTGCAAGAAAGATGGAGGGAGACATTTTACTAAGGCTTGTAGTAACAGGACAAGGTGTAATGGTTTTAAACTGAGTAGATAAAAATTGGAGATAAGGAAGAAACTTTTTCTTTTGGAGGTGGTGAGATGCTGGAATGGGTTGCCAAGAAAAGTTGTGGATGCCTTATCCTTTGAAGGGTTCAAGATCAAGCTGCATGGGGCTTTCAGGAATGTCTGTGCTCTCTGAAGGGCTCGATTACATACCAAGCAGGGAAAGGAAGAAGTTATTTCTGAACAGCATCATAGCAGTTCCAAAACTTGCCCCAAAAGACAGATATCTGAAAGCTAGACCATATTCCCCATATTCTGTGAGGAATGGTTACGTCAGCAAGGCCATAGCTCGCTGGAATATGAGAAAAATAATCAATAGCTTCCCTAAATAGCTTCTCATAGCCTCCCTAACTAGCTTCCCATAGCTTCCCTGAGTAGCTTCCCTGTGTAAGCAAGTTTGTACAATAGCTTCCCTGTGTAGTAAGGCTGTACCTTATCATATGTAGTGAAACATTGTAACGAGTAGAAGAGTAAGATGCCTTAGAAGCATTTTAGTATGCCAGGACACCATGGGAAACTAAAGATAGTGCATCTACTAGTGCCTGGGAAAGTTAGCAAGCGCCTGGGAAAATTAGCAATTTAGCTACAATCGTAACCACAAGTAGAAGAACTATGTAATGGACTATGAAATCATAATTAGCCAATAAGAAGTGTGACGCTCTGTAAACGCCTTCGCTTTGTTAGAAAACTATATAGCTGTATTGAGTTTGCCAATAAATCGGAGCTTGTCTATCAATCATATTGATTGTGCGAGCTACCCCTCTCCGTGACAATATTCTTATTTTTTTAATCCAAAGCCTCATTGATACAAAACTAATAAATATGTACAGTATGGATTTGTCAATCTCTCTGTTCATTCTCCCTCTTTTCTTACCTTCTGGTCCGTGCTCTCTTTTCTAATGATGGAGCTACAGTGTCTTCCTGCATGAACTGCAGGACCAGCTCTCCCTGTTCTTCAGGAAATTCTCTACATGCTATTATGCTGGTTGCAACATGGCAAAATTATAAACAGCTTATTTAGGTGCTTCTGCTTGGACCTTGATTTGTACCAAAGGCACATATTTAGAACAATCAGATTTATTTAAAAACACTTTTCTTCAAGTAATTTGTAAATAGGATAAAGAAGTAACATTCATCCTTCCACAACATCTTGCCCCTTTTACCAGTGTAACAATAACTGTGACACAATCTCTTTATACATACATTTGGTAGCTGCAGAGATAGACATAAAAAAAAACTTTGCTGTGTTTATTTGTGTTGCTAATACTGTGTTGGCAAAAAACAATACAATTAAGTACATCAATAAATCATCAAAGGGATAATACTGTTGATTTTTCCCTTAAATACTCTGTTTGGGTTAAATGTGTGGAAAATTTCAGTACTTTCAAATCCATTTCAACATATGCATCTCCTAGAGAGAAGAAAAATATCCCAAATTGAAGCTTGGTAGAAGTACCCTTGCTGTTCTTGGCTATTTTTATTTCAAATAGTCCACAAATCCCATGGTGTCTCAATACCATTCTGATTTCTAGACTTTTCAAAACTATGTCTTTAGCTTACTTATAACCGTGACTTTTCATGCCTCGTTAGTGTTCTATGACCTTTGGTTTGTTTTTTTCATGAATATTCATTATATTATGACAGGTTATATTTCTTTCCTTCTATCACCTTGCAAGTTAATATCCTTTTCCTTTGTGATTCAGGCAACAACAGCTTTGCTCATACTAATTCAAAGCAATAATGTAATAGTGTATTTGAAAGCGTAGGTGTTCTTGACACAACTCTTGCTTCTACGTGGTGTATTTAGCCTTCAAACATTAGCATCCCAAGGCACGTCTGACTGAATGGGAATGAGTACTTCCTTTTGAGGTTTGTTTGCATTGCTAATTCACAACAGGGTGCAAAGTTAAGATTCCTGAGCACAGAAAAGGGATCTGATAACCATTATTTTATTTTGACACCTGATCTATAGACACGTACATTTTGTTTCCATAGTTATTGCAAACTGTAGACTTTGTACACACTGGCAGATTAATCTTGTACAGAAAACTCTAAGTCAGAGACTGATTTGCATCTTTTTAATTAATCTGTTATAAGTAAAATACCTCCTAAGTAACAAAGTTGCTTAAAAATCATATCTGCTCACATAATCAGTTTGTTAGCATTTATAGTATAGATTAAATGAGAAATACTGGATGAAAAGACGCGACTCCTGTGACTTCACTGAAATTAAGTGGGTGTTTAACTTCAAGAATACAATTAGTCCTACTATGTGCCGCAGATTTAGGTAGTTTCAGTACTTGCAGATTTAAACACATCCTTGCACAGTTTTTGTTACAACTGTAGCAGACTAAAGAACTGAATGCATTTCCAGTAGACATTGATAGAAAAAAATGGTCAAGACTTAGAGCAAATACTGTACGCTAAGTCTTCTGTTGTCTTTATTTAGGATTTTTACTGAACTCAGTCCAATGGTTAACTCAAACTATCTCTAGGTATGGAACTCTATAGCTTCTCTTTCCACTGAATTGAACCAGTCAGTACTTTTGGGGATATGTCCTGAACAATCACCTACTTGAATGGTAAAAATGAAAATAAATGGTATTAAAATAAGCTCTCATACAAGCCTCATAATTCTTCATTAAAAGCCTGATTGGTAAAACTGATAGACATGTCCTTATTTATTAAAGCAGACATTGCTCAAATATTGAAAAAAATTACTCTCATTCAGTTGCTTATCCCTCCTCTGCAAAATATGTGTCATGATCAAATAGAAAGTGACTGTTGATCAGAACACTCTCACTTCCTTATGACTATTTGAGAAATAAAGGATATTTAGAAATACAGATTTCTGTCCTGATTTATATGGAAAAGCTCATTAAACAGTAAGCTGGAGTGTCTAACCAGATTTTTTTTTTATGGCTATGAATAATTAAAAAATAATACTAGATTCTTGATTGTTTCATGTTTTAGAAAAAAAAAGTATTATGACCATTACAGTGATTGTTACTTGGAATTCCATTTAAATGTCCTAATAACAAATTTGGCTTTTGATGTTGCTCAAATAAAAAATTAAGAAAATATTGAGGGTATGTAAGAATACATAATGATTTTACTCTATTTGTAATGCTTCTCTACTTTGCCAGGCATTACTCCTTTTGTAATTACATTACTGATGTCACACACACATTTTGAATCTTACAGAATTTCAAAGGGAGTTTAGAGTCTCAAAATTAATGTGCAGCCCTTTGCACAACCTGAACATGAAGATTTCAAGATGAAAAAGTGAGAATCAAGATTTCAGTAGTGCGTGTGAAGTATTGTATATATGTGTGAAGGCAAAATGTTCCTCTGACTGATCATGGTACAGTCTGTAAGGAAGTTTTCAGCATAAACATTAAACTTTTAAATGCTTTGGGAAAATTATTCTTGGGTTCAGTTCTGCTTACTTTGCTGGCGTAATAAAAGGATAGTTTTTACCCTACATTGCATCTCAAATTGGGGAGGTGGAGGAAGCAAAAGTAAAAGACCAAAAGCCTCTCTATTGAACAGAGAAAAATATACTAAATAGTTTTCAGGTCCTTTTTCTATCTGTGTTTGCAAAGCTGATGCATTGAGGCAACTCACCTGGGAACGTAAGCACAATAGGCAGCCACCTTTATAACTGTACCAGATGTTTTCAAGGTTCTCCTCAAAGTTCTGCTCAGTTATTTTTTCCCTTCTCTGAGGGATCCTAAGACTACTTTCGATAGGGAGCAGTGTCTTTTTACCGACTTATGGAAGAAACGGATGTCTTGACCTTAGTTTTTGTTGCCATTTGGTTGCTCTCTTTTACAGTATTTTAGAACTGAAAAAAAAATTTCCAGATCTCATATGTAGATAATTCCAGTCTTGACAGCTCTGACAAAATATACTTTTTTTTAAAAATAGCAAATAAGGACAAACAGAAGTCCCTTTTATGAATTTTGTGATCTTCATCCAAATGGAAGATAAGAAAACTCTTAAATTAAATTTTTAATTAATATGATTGAACTCAGTTTGAGTCAGCTTTCAGATTATAATTGTCAGTTACAGCAGAATTAGACATATCCTCAGTGCCCATTTCTGCGGCATCCTGTACCATGGTTCACTTAAATATAGGTATGTTGTTGTTTTCTTTTGCAGACTTTCTAAATACTAAAAAGAAGTGACCTCAAAACAATCTGAGGTCTGAAAGAATATTGTTTTCTTAAAACATGTGATTAGGCCCTGACTCAACTCTTTAACGCCAATTAAATCTAGGAATTTCCCTGTCCCTAATTTCCTTTAATATAAACCTGATGGCAGTTCTTTTTTGACTAGTTCTTCTGCCCTCTTATCACACAGTCCCCACCAGTACATCTTATGCCACCCACTCATGCTGCTCATTGCCTGAAGATAACTGAGGAACTAAGGACACATTTCTGCTTACCAGTGAAACCCAGCAATTCACAAAGGTAACTTTCTAAAAGTTGTCTTTGGAAAGTTCATGACATTTTGTCTTTCAAACCAAGTAACTATATGTTTATTTTTGCTAGAAAGCTTAAAAGATGAAAATACTTGGCTGAATGATCTTTATTATTTTAATATAGCTTCAGTCTCACTATGGATACCTTTATCTTTTATCTTCTACATCAGGGTTGTGATCTATTTTTCCTGCCCTTTATTAATTTGCTGTATTGTGAAAGGCTTCAAGTTTCAGCTGCTGAATGACAGAGACTGAAACTAATCATAAACCTGTGGAAAACAAGTTGGGGAGTGACTATCAGGAACTCTTTATACCAATGTTTTTCACCATTATTTATCTCCACCAGAAGCAATCACACTGACAACAGTAGACTACTCAGAGTAAGATATTGTTTAATACAAGCAAGAGGATCAGAGTTTCCCAGAAAAGTACAGTACAAGGAACAGGACTGAATCTCCAAAGTACTACACCAATCCACATCTAACTTCCACACGTTAATATGTAACCCTTTATCTAAGAATGTGTAGCAGTGAAAAGCTGGAAGGAACATCCTAGTCTAGTGGGTAATATATAACGGAAGGTCTTTTTCTCATTGATATCAGTAAAGAAACAAACCGGCTTATGCTGATCTTTTCTAAATGGGAACAATAAAAAGGTAAGAGGAAAAAAAACCAAGAGACCTTGTTTTTAGAAAATCTGAGTGCCTAGAAGTGTTTACTAGCCATGCCAGTGCTAATAGTTTTAAAAGACTGAGGAAAATCCTCAGGTACTGTAATTTTATTCCTTTATACAATTAAATTGCCAAGTACAATTCCTTGGAGAAGTCTGGGCTTTGCCCAGCTTTCTAACAGTACCCAGGCATGGTTTGGATAATAGCATGGATAAAAGACCATTCCCAAAAGGCAATTTATGCCAGGTCACCCTGTTCTGGAGAGCCTAGTTGCATAGGTATGGGGGCGGGGACCATTCTATGCCAATTGCCTTTAGTGCCAAAGAACATTTGATTTCTTAATATAGAACTACCAGCTGATGTGGAAATTTCCAAAAGCCTGACAATTCAGAAAGTTCGATTGCTTAAGTTGAGTGTGTGGATTTAGGACCTAATTATAGACCCATTTTGAAAATTATATTGGCCTGATAAACTGAACAAATGCAGGGCAAAGACCTCTCCCTTATTGCAGGAGGAAACTTGATGGCTAGGAGACATGCCAGCTGCCAGCTGGATCACTCCCTCTGAGCACTGTACTGGTTTTCCTCTCCTCTGGTTGATCAGTAAGTACCCAGAAATACTCCTTCCATTGCCCATTTGTACATAATTCATGCACGCAGAAAGACTTAGGTTATCACCAGCAAGCAGCCATGACAAAAATAGCAAGCAGAATAACTGGACTTGGTTTGCTAACACTCCTTTATCCTCTTTGTTACAGCACTGCATTTTCAAGCAGATTACATCTAAAATCTATCTGATGAACTAACAACTTTCACTAAGTTATTAGTGTCTTACAGGTATGGGGTTTTTTTATTGTAAATTGCAGTGGTCTGTGTCCTGATGCATGGGTTAACAATTCTATTCCAGAAAATACTTACTAAAAAAAAATTTTAAAAAGTTTTGGAGCTATATAGCTGCTTGATAACACCTGAGAATTTATTTCAGAGCAATTTATGAATCCTATTTTTATAGCTACTTCATGACTCTGGGCATAAGAAAAGAGTTAGGGACATGCAAAGTATTTGGCTCTTGCAAGTCAAAGGTGTTTATTTTAGCCTTACTTATTTTAACATAGGGAGTTCTACTGTTGTGATTTAATTTTAAAAAGTGCATAAGGCACTGTTGTCTTATTCTAGGCTCATTTAAAAATAAATTATAGTGATTCACTGAATTAACTATTCATATTTTGCTAGTGACAGCATGTTATTGTACCAAGACACAGGAATTGTATTTGTTCTTTAGCTTTGAACACAATGGTATTCTTTAAAAGAAGTCAAATACTAATGTGCACTTTGGCACAAGATCTTTAGCGTTTCTGCCTTTCTCTGATAAAATGTGATGTAAGAGCTTTCATCCAGCTTCTGAGCAGACAAGGACACTGCTTCAGGGAAACGCCAGACAAGGCAGTAGCTCTTCTGTAATAGCCAGGGAAAATATAACTTCCCCTTACAGTTAGCTGCTGAGTAACCTTGTTTTGGTTTTTTTTTTTTCTTTTTTGAGTCCATAGTTCTGTTCTCATGGAAGTGAGTTTTTACAGGAAATTTGCTTTTGTTCCATAGAAATATACGGAAAGGAAATAGCCCTTCAGGAAGAGTTCATTCCTGTGTCATTATTAATTTTCTATAGCAAGGTAAAAGCATTTCCACATTACATTTATCTGCAATTCAGAAATAACCTTACATTCTCAACACTGTCAAAATACATGTGCTTAGCTGTCTAAAAATCAAGACAGACATTTAAGGTCCTGCTATGAGCTTAGAAGACTAACTTATGTGCTTTCATAAAACCTGTCAAAACTTCTATCCATGTTTTCTTTGTATCCATTGACACCCTTTTGATGAAATACTGAGGTGTTACACATTAGATACCTCTTATGTTTTACTCTAGTAAAGGGGAACCAGACACTTTGTATTACTGTCTCTGTGTTGCTATGAAAGAAAATTACATTACACCTTGCTCTTTGAAACAAAAAGAAGATATGTTTGTAGCAGATTTTACATCCTACAAGACATACTGAATCATAGAGGGGTTATTAAAAAAATCACAAGCAATTGGTTTACTCACTTTTGTTTGCTTTGCTTTGTGAAAACAGCAGAAAGCAGTTGTGGTTCTGCATCTTTTCAAGGTTATTGTGGATATAAATCAGTCACAGATTTGGAGGCAGATATTCCAAATCTTGAACTCTGCATGACATTCAGTACAAAGTCAACACATAGTGGTTTATTTTTCTGAAGAAATAAGTTTGAAGGCTTGCCTATGGATATTCCAGTTGTGATGTACACAGTGCATATATTTCAGATTTATTCTTGTTAGCAATGTCTGTTGGGACTTTGCCTGTGTCCTAAACATTGCCAGACTTCTGTACTGAAGACAAGAAGAATGAAAGTAGGCTAGTCACTACTTAGGGTTTTTTCTCTTAGTCATACTGTGAGGAAGCAAGCCACTCACTTAGTATTGGGGCTATTGATAAACTCACCCATTAACATTTTTGCTCTAGTAATTTGTTTTTGCACAGAAAGTATTTTTTTTTATTATTTACTGGGAAAGATATTTAATCTAAGCCTTTCAGATATAAGAGCTCTTATAGCATGGCTGTGAGATGATGATCATGTAAGCCAGTTCTAATGAGATTTATGAACACAGGCACTAAATATAATTACTAGCCTCTAGTGGCAGCAGTACTAAGAATTAAATGAATTAGCAACTTGATCTATTGGATATATTAGTCAGCTAGATTTGGACAAAATTAGTATAAGAGAGTGTGGTATCAGCCTCTTTATCATGAAAGACAGAGCATACCAGCACTGATTTCTTGATTACCGACTGACTCACTATCATTCTGTCTGACAAATGAATCACTACATTCTTCAGTAGTAAATGTCAGGTATAATGTTTAGAAACAGCAGGGTAACAAGTTACAGCAAAGATCTATTATACTTTTTTCCTTTGCTAAATCTGACCTTTGTATCAGCTATCTCTATCACGGTGATAAGCAGCCTTCTCAAAATTAAAGGCTAACTCTGCGACATATCCCTAGGCTCCCATTACAAAAATACCTCTCTCCTACTTAAACAGTAGTCTGATTTTCCTGATTCAGAAATAAAAAGCCTGAAAGCCGCCTTTTTCCCCTCTCTTAGCTCTGTACTTATGGGAATCTGGTTCAGATGGAGTTAAGGGTCTTCCAGTTCATTCAAACATCTGGTACTATAAATATTCACACCTTGGTTGAATGCCAAATTTTTTTATCTGTTGCTGCCTTCTTCTGAAAAATAGATGAGGAGTTTATATGAGGGGAACTTAATTTCTGTCTGAGTGCTTGCTCAGAGTTATGACTGTATCTTCAGAAACTGCTGAGGGAGGAAAAATATTGAGGTTATATGAAAAGCAGCAAAATAGCTACACTGAGTCAGGCTAAAACACCCACAAACATTTAGACCAGCATCCTCTCTTTGACACTGATCAACAATACACGACACATTCCACTGTGCTAGCATAATTATACATTGATTTTCTCAATGCTTCATTAACCCTTGTCTAAAGTTCGCAGAGAAGCCCTTCTTACTGCCAAAAGAAAGAATGGAGCAAATATGGACTCCAGCTGAAACAGATTCTCCATCCGTGGACATACCCATAATTTGACTGAGCAAGCTCTGAGTAACCTGATCTAACTGAGCCTGCCCTGAGCAGAGAGTTAGACTAGCTGACCTCTGCATTTCTCTTCCAACCTACACGATTCTGTGATTCTGTCCTTTCTATTTAGTCTCCACCCAGCTATTGCTAATCCCTCAGTAGCAGAAAACAGATCCTTCTTGCACACATTTGGGATCTCTTCAGTTACACAATCAGAATGTCAAAACACACATTCTGCGGCTTTTTGAAGGCACACATAACAAGCTAGGTGCTTGCCTATGATCTTGGTGCCCAAGCTCCCATTACTGCCAGTGGAAATCCAATGAAGACAGTTGATAATTGCACTAAACTTTAGAAGTCTAGGTTGCTCACATTCTCTACAAACTCACTGTTAATTTGCTGTCTTTAAATTACATCTTAGTTTACCCCCACCAATGTGGTGCACTAAATTTTTTGCAGTTTATGTGGGTCACACACATTTTATGTAAAACTGGGAATTTACTTATAGTCTAATTAAAGTCTTGGCAGTCTTATCAAAGAACTATTATTAGTCCAGGTTCAACAAAACTAGTAATTATAGTTCAAATTATCCAAACATTATGGTTCATCCCAATAACCATGCAGTGAAAATCAAAATACCCAAATATTATAGCCATATTGTCCCTTTCCCTAGTATTATGCTCACCCTTCAGCTGTTATCCTGGTGACAGAAAGATCATGTCCTAAGGTTGGTGGTTTTGACTTCAGACGAGAGTGTCATGGTCAGTCATCCATGGAAGAGGTATGATACTGGGGGTATTCTTCCTCCTCTTTTTGAAAATACAATGTTGATGGCTTTTACCCTTTACTTTTTGATCTGCTTAGTGTCAATATGTACTTGCTAATACAGTCTACTTGCTCCTTCTTAACTGGTTCACAATTCCACATTGCATCCAAATCTACTCTGTATGCTATGTTTTACATGCATCAGATGCCAGTTTTTTTCTCTTTTAGTTACTCCTAAATTGCTTTACCCAGCTTCCAAGGTTACATTTCTTTGGTGGCCAGTAATTGACTACAGCTGAATTTTTTATGTCCTAGGGGCTTCTGTTATCATTACGTCTCTGTACTTTCAAGGCTAGTGTTATCATCCTATGCCTGTACATCTCTACACAGAATTTTTATTCTAGTGTCATAGATAGGACGCTATAGAAAGCAAAACTTCATGTTGTATCTCCTAATAAAAATGTATGTTACAATAAGCCTCATAACATTCAACTGTGCAAAGCTAAGCAAAGGTAGAAACAAATCTGTCAACAGTCACCTGGTTATCAGATAACTGCTGTTACAGGTAAACAAACTAACCCTAACCTCCAGGCAGCTCAAGACAAGTCCAGATGAATGCTGACGTGTCCTAATGCCTTGTGTTGTCAGCTTAACACAGAGCCTGCAGCCTACTGCTTGCTATGGTAGCACTGTATGCACTGGATTATAAGGCTGAAGACTCTGGAGAGCTATTCAGCTCACTCTATAGCAGATGTCACCATTTGAAAAGCCCAGTCGCACATGTAGTGTCCTAAGTGTGTTTTGAATTGTGGCAATGCAATTGTTAATCTTTAAGGAGAGTGAATTATTAACATTTTCTTTACAGAGTTCTGATAGTGCTACTATCAAGTAACATTTCTAAAAGTCGTCCTGAAAGAACGTGCTTGGCAAAACTGTTTTGAAATGCAAATACCATGGTCTTATCTACACATGCTTTACTTCTGCAAGAGCTCATACATCAGAAGAACTAGTACATTACACATTTGAAATGAGGTTTTCTATCATTCAAGGCTCTTGCAAATTATTTTTCACCTGTTTCTCTTCGTGTCAGGTGCCTTCTCTTTCTGAGACTTAACATTGTCTGTGTATTTTAGAGGCTTCCATTTTCATTTCCCACCATCTTGCTTCTTAGTACATTTGTCAGTGCAAAAAGATTAACAGCAGTATTCTCAGTACATGATTCTGCACAGTATTCCAAATTATGAGGAAATAAGCTCACTTAATTTTTCCTCAATGTACTTATTAAATTATAGACTTGTCTGGAACATGCCATGGTCCTGATTCTTAGTCACTCCTTATCCTTTCCGAGATGATCTTCTGGGTCTGGGGTTTTTTTTCCATTATGGCCACACTGCAGAACTAGTGTAGTGGCTGATGCCCAAAAAATTTTTACCCCAAAGAGAATATGGCTGTCATCCAATAGTCTGCCATGCCTAGAAATAAGTTTTTGAATAATTCTTTCCTCTTTTATCTTTTCCCACTTATTCAATAATGAGCAAAATTATTTCTTGAAGTGGTCTTCCTCTTAACTTTCCAGCCAGAAAGGGTTAATAAAGTGAGATATCATTTAAAAAAAACAACAACCAGCAAAAAAAGACCTCCAACACTCCAACACTGAGATGAAGCTTTTTGCCTTGCTTTCTCACCTTAAGACCCTCCTCCTCCCGGATGCTCTTGGATCCTATCACTTGAGTGGTCATATGGCCGTAACACCAAGGCTGCCTCCAGGTTTCATATTCACGGCTTCCCTGCTTGTGAGTATCAAGTCCACAAGAGCATCTTTCCTTGTTGGGTCCTCCTGAGAGAGCTGGAATTGTTTAGCATGGGCAAAAGAATGTTCGGGGGGAGCCCATCCATGTGTATGAATATCTGAAGGGAGGGAATGAAGGAAGCCAGATGCTTTTCAGTGGTGCCCAGTGACAATACCAGAGGCATTCATCTTAGAATGAGATTAATTGCAACATGGAAGTGCCTGGGTTTTGCCACTGACTATAAGAAACCATCTATATATCTAGATCTTGTGCAGACATTTGTAACAGAACTATCTAAATTTTGGAATGTTGACTGCTCTGTAGTGGAATAACTCTGAGCAACACAGATGACGTATTTCACAATAAGTGTTCCTCCTTTTGTTTAGCTGAACTCCCATAACCATGTGCAAGATCATACCCTTACCGAACTTTGCAATTTAGAGTACTTTTGTACATTCACAGCAGCACTTAAGACACTCAAGTATAGCACTGTTGTTTTTCTGCCTCAAAACTGATATTAATGGTGAAACATTACAGCTGAAGCTATATATAGGCACCACACAACTGAACAAAAGCAAGCTTCAGTGGAAAATGCCATTGAAGATCACTTCTCAAAATTCATTTTTACCTTCTACCACTGCAGTCCTAGGTCAGCTCACCTATAGATGGATATTTGTCCTCAAATTTAGTGAACTAAGTATGCCTTCCAGAAAGCTACACACTTTTGCAAACAAGAGTATGGAAAAGACTAGAGCAAATTTAATTACAGTTGTGACCATGTGTTTGCATATTACTAATTCCTGAGGTGTATAAAATTTAGGGAACTGTCTCTAGCTGAAACAGAGCAGTGTATTCTGACAGAGGCGTATGTATTGTTTGACAGTTAACATCTTAGACCAGTGAAAAAGAACATTCTTCTCCACATTTAACAAGTTACCTGCTGAGGCAAGTGGTCAAATTCAGGCAGTTTTAATTGCCATCTAAGCTCATGTGTCTAGCTAATAGGTAAAAACTATGCATGTAAGAAATCCTTTAAAAGTCCTTTGAAGGGCTTTGTAAGATACAGAATGCTTACTCAATGGGAAACTTGAGGCACGGGACTTTAGACAGAATTTAGGCTGAGTCAGAATTGCAGCAAGCCAGGTTTGGTTAATGACAGGGTGTTTAGTGGCGTAGTGATGCTCTATTTTTGTTTATATTCTGACTTACATTTAAAGGAGACTAAGCATTACAAGGAGCCACTGTAGCAGTGCAGCACTATGTGGTTTTTAATGCAGTTTTATTACAAACACGGAATAAAAGTGTTGTTCCTATTCCAAGAGGTTTATAATTTCTGCAGAGCTTTATTTTATACAGAAGAAAATCAATTTGGGTATAAAGTCTGCTCAAGAGCTTTATATATGGGAAACATATAATGATGAACAAACAAAGTTATTTAGAACAAACCCATAAGATATGCAGGGCATCTTAATTTGAATGATCAGCAGAATCTTGATACTGAAAAGATCATACTAACTATATAGCTTTTTCAAATAGATATTTATATTGTGCTGTAAGTGTTAGGAGAAATGTCAGTACATTAGACTTCCTGACCTAGAAGTAACTTACCATGAATATATATTTAGCTTCCCTCTGCTCCTGTAGGACAGAAATCATTGGTTGTAGTTAATATTTTAAAGCAGTACAGGCACTACAAGACCATGGAGCTACTTGTTTATCTATTACTTGGCCTTTCCACTTCTAGTTGTATAACAAAACAATTTTCAGATAAAATCCAGGCCTTTACTTCTTCGAATTTTCTTTGTATTTATTCTCATATAATTTCATTCAAGATGTTTTAAAATACAGACATTATTCACATCATTCACAGAAGACCAAGAACCAATTTAAAACCAAAGTAGCTTTCAGATTAATGGCTGAACAAATATTTGAATAATCTTTTTCCTTAGGAATATACACTAAAACTATTTTCTAATCAATCATACCTTATGGATAGTACAAAAAATACAAATATCGCCAAGGTCAGAGTGGAAATGCCCTGTTCAAGTAGGACTTTGTTATAGCAATGTATTTCTTCTTTCAATGCACAAAGCATATTACAGTTGTATTTTCTACCATTTTCTCCATTTTCCCAACAGACCTCAAGGGTTTAGAGATTTTTTTGTTGTTCCTTGTTTTCTGACTGGAGGCATTTCACGTATTTCCCACATTCCTTCATAATCTGGCATATATTTACATTCTTTGTTCTGTATTTCTGCTTTACTGTCATCAGTTTTATCAACTCTGCACAACTTCTGCACATTCCATTCAACCCCATTAGTTAAATGGAAACTTCAAAGCCATAAGGGGATGTTTTTTGTTTGTTTGT